>JAVCKT010012396.1:0-17355 GCA_032273925.1 Rhynchotus rufescens | reverse complement strand
TTTTTTTTTTTTTTTTTTTTTTTTTTTTTTTTTTTTTACTGAAAGAAGTTTTTTATTGAACAAACAAGTAAGTCTTGTTAGTATGGTGGTATTTACCATTGGCAGTTATGGCATTTAAGTTAGAACTTCTGCATACTCTTTTCTCATCCTATTGGAATATTAATTGTGCAATATGTTGCAAATCTATTAGCACAGATATATAATGTACAATATTAATCTGTCCTGGATCTAAAGCTGAAGAATTAGGGCTCTGAACAAATAAACCCTCAAAGAGATTTGAAAAACAGGACAATTAAACATGAGAAAATAATGCCAAATAGGGCAGCTTCTTAGAGGGTTATTTACATGCATGTCATCTCCAGCTTCCAACTCACTCAGCCAAGGAGATTTTAATTGCCATTAGAAACAAGAATCCTCCTTTAAGATGCCACCCACAGAAAACACAATCTTGGGAATCATCATATTTCCCCCTTCTGCTACACAGTAATATTGCCTTGACATTTTTGGCACAAACTTGACCCTTGAAGAGGACATGTAAGAATATACAACGGAAACTTGCACATACTTCACAGATTTTGAGTACAAGCTATTGTTGGTCGCCTGGCTGGTATTCTCATTGCTTGAAGTTGATCCAAACTCTGGGAGTGCAGGCTCTGACCCAAACTCCAGAGCTCCAAACTGAACATTTAACCCCGTCACATCAGCTGATCCAGGCATCTCCACTGCAGAGGCAGGAATCTTCAAGAAAAAAGTCACAGTTCCTTCATATACACTAGCTAAAGGTATACAAAAATAACACTCTCCCCTCCTTTAACTACAGGCTTATTCAATTACAACCTCAGTGCTTGCGGCTAATCACCCCAACCCTCCAATTTACATCAAAGATTTGGAGCTGAAAGAGTAAGCCATGCTATTCTGTAATATGAAAGTGTCACCCATTGTCATCCTCCTTCATCCAACTTCCATCTCTTAAGACACCACTAAGTCAATCCAAAATCACTCAGAATAGTCATTTTCCACACAAAGTGATCAGTTATGTGCTTGGAAAAGACAACATCACTGTGTTTTGGACTGCAAACTCCCTAGCTTACCATTTCCTCCTACAGAGACAAGGAACACACCACACATTTGCTCTCCTCCTCCCTAGTAACTTACAGCACCTGTTAATAGAGGACTAGCTCCTCCGAATTACACACCTTGGATGCCGGAGGTATCCTCCGCTTTTGTGGTTTCATCTGTTTCTGCTGGGTTTGATGGGCAGTCACTGCCTGGTTATCCAGAGAGATGCTGGGCAGCTGCAGCATTTTGCTGACAGCCGTCGAGGTGTCTACTGGCGATGGCTCTCGGAGCTTCACCTGGGAGGAGAAGGACTCCAGCCCTGGAGGAGGAACAGGGACTCCCTGCGTTTGTTGCTGCTGCCGTTGCGTCAGCTGGCTCAGAACTGGAGATGGTTCAGGCTGAGATTTAAAGTCTAGCCAGTGTTTGGAAAAAGAAATACCAAAATGAAAGCATTAAAATCTCTTCTTGGAACTTCTCTCTCTATGTTAAGAATTAGGGGGGTGGGATGCTCCTCACAGTTTACAACTGTGACATACTTTACTTGACACAGTTTACAACTATAGTTGTGTACTACCTCTTTCAGATATCATCACAAGTTTAATATTCAAAATAACTATTGCAATAAAGGACAACACCTCAATTTCCACACGTTAAAGTTTTGAGCTAGCATTATTTAACTTGAAGAATACGATAACCTACATTTATTTTTATAGTCACATAGTATTATCACATAACAGGTCAAAAAGCTGTCATGGCTTTAGTCAAACACTGCAGTTTTCACTACAGTTGACCATGCCTCTGAATTGTGGTTACTTTCAAAGGGTGTGGAGATGCCATTTAGAGGTATGAATTCAGATTTATGGGAGACTTTCAGCACAAGCAGGAGGTTATCTACTATTCTAGTCTGTCTGAAAATCAAGTGCTACTAGATATGGGTAGATTTTTTCCAATTTTTCCAGCAGTCAAAGCCAAGCAGCGGCGAATAACTACAGGAGATCCACAGCACTTACAGTGTATAAGATTTGTATATTCGGTTGTTACATTGCATCAGAAAGTAACTTAAAATGTACATAAACATTTTAGCAGCATCACTGCATGCAAAAGATTATAACTTCTACCCAATTGGCTGCTTATCTATTTGGAAACATGCAGACATATACAACCACAAGATAAATGTAAGACCTATCTTTCTTCACAGTGAGGGAACTGTCACAAGTCACAAGGTCTAAAAAAACTCATGCCTTTTTTACTCATTTAACTTAATTTTATTCAATTAAATGAAATATCAATACAGTTATGAAAAGACAAAATACATAACTGGCATCATTCTCAGCAGGTGCAGACTTGTACATGAGGGAAGAGCGCTGATACGTGATGCAAGTTATGAACAAAATGCTTACTGCAAATTCATGCAATTCCCTCAGTGGTTATGAGATAAAAAATGAAAAGTAGAAAGGCAAAATATGGCACCCAGCTAGAAGCAGTACAGGAAAATGACTAAATTGAGTATCCTTTACAATTTGTTGAAAAACGAAGTCACAGTAGATTTCCATTTATTTTTTAAGTGTGTTAAAAGACACCACTAAACGAAAGCTTAACAATTTTTAAAGATGCACTGTTTCTATAAGTTGAAATCCTTCAAAACTTATTTTTTGATATATTCAGAGCATCATTATCAGCAAATAAGTGGAACTCTATGTCCCATCCAATTATATTAAGAGTATATTATCAAAAGAAAAAGAAAAAAAGCCATATAGCAAGTCCATTGCAAACTTACCAAACTTACCAAACTGACTAAGGACTGAGGACTGAGAAATGGGGGGCTTGAGATCCCAGGATGAGGTGGTAGTCGTGGTAGTGGTGGTAGAGCTACTGTTGTTTTGTTGAGAGGTAAATTGACCCAAACTTGGAGATTTCAACTGGTCCAAAATTTGAGATCCAGTAGAATTTGCCAATTTAGAGGATCCAAGTTCTCCAAAGCCAGAACAGAGAACTGCAGACTAACAAAACACACACAGACACACACATACAGATAAGCATGCAGTAATTTGAAACATACTCTTAGCATCAATGTCTACATTTGCTACTTGGCAACAGTTCACCCCTTTTCAGCTCTAGATTACTAATCAATTACCAACTGGAGTGAGCAAAGGTAGGCAAGTGAGTGTGTGACCATCTCAAGCCAGAAGAAGGGGGCAAAGTGACCTAAGAAACAGGGTGGGTGTCTCTCTCTATGGGGGAGACACAGAGGAGCAAGCTGTTTATGTATGTTGCGTATGTGTTTGTGTAGGTGCCTACTGGGAGACATTCTCATCCTTGCTACTGGTTGGACCTGGGATCATGGAGCTGCAGCTAACAGGTTTAGCCTCCCAAGCTAAAATGTACCTATAGCTCTAATTTGTTATTTCAGAAGCTATCAAGTATCCAGTTTCAAATCTTCAAAATAATTAAAGATGGGAAGTCACTTTTTTCCACTCCAGAAAACTCAGAAATAGTCAGTTTTCCACAAAGAACAATCAGATATGTGCTTGGAAATACCACATCATCGTTTTCTGGCACAGAAATTCACTTTATAAACAAACAATTTCATTCCAAATCACAATGCGTTACTCTCCTCCTTCATGTAATACCTTCATCAAGTACTTGGTGTAGATTATGAAAGAACACAGCAAAAACAGAAAAGGTCACGTATTCTACATTTTTGTGAGGATATTCTCAAACCAGTTCCTTTAGCATCTGCATCCCGAATTTTACAAATATTGAAACCTCTCATGAACTGGCCATTACTGGAAGAGTCATTTGACCTGAAATATTTACGCTTCAAGCTGTGGAGTATTTAGAAATCGTAAGACAACTTTACCAGACTCTGAGGAGAATAGGAGTTTACAGCACTGGAGCTGCCAGTTCCTGATGCCATCTGGGTGCTATGCTGAGAGTTCGTAAAGACTAGGGCTTGGCCAAAGGTCTGCTGCTGGGGAGCCTCAAACGAGTTGCCTTCTGTCTCCTGGCTGGAAGTCACAGGCTTTTGAAGCAGTGTTACCAAATCAATGCTGTAAGAAAAAGCCAAGTTTAGCTAGACTAAAATTGACAATTGTGCAGTATTGATACTGAAGAAGGCACTAAAGACTATCTAGATGAACCTGCCATAACCAAAATGGAAGTAAATCTTTGAGACTCTTACTTGGCTACCTACCATACAAGAACTCTCCATATGACATGATGGAATAAAGGTTTCTTCTAGAAAGGGAAATTCTGCTGAGACTTTCCACTACATCGAGAAACAAACTATTTTTTGCACTTTCCCTCAAATCTGATTAGATTCTACCACATCATGCCTCATGGTAAGTAACCCATATGATTAATGCAAGCATAACTAAAACAGATTAAAAGTATCATACTTAAGTGAATTCTACCCGCCAGAATCATATGTTTCAATAATCCACATCCCCTGTACATCACACAATTCTTCTACAAGGAATAGGGGATCAAAGGCCTACCCCTGTATAAGGTGGGCATGAGGACGGTAATGGATCAAGTTATGCAAGCAGCAGCTGAGTGACTGCCTGATCTAAGCTGCAAGATCAAGCTGTTTCTCAGATTGTAGGCACATATTCAAAATTGCTTTAACACATATACATAAGGAGAGTAAGAAACACATATTTTGGTATATTTAACACGGCTTTTTACCATGTAACATGTTTAAACAGAGGTTTAGCTGAGCACTCATACAATAAAAACAAACTTCTAAAAAACTCTGACAGAGGCTTGTCCCAAATACACTGCAAGCTTAAACTGAAGAGCTGCTGTTTAGCACTTTTACTACCATGGATAACATACACTAGATATATTGATCAGATACTAAAACAAGCATTCAAAAAGTTTCTTTCAGAAAGGGAAAAAAATAGCTAGAACTTGAAATTATAAACTACAAAGTTTTCTTAAACAATTTGAGGGACATGCACTTGAGAAAGTGTTCACATCAGCACTAATGCACAGCACTTTTAGGAAGTAAAAGAACATAGACTCTACAGCAACTGATTCCATTCTCCTTCCAAGTCCCATCCGTGTTGTAAGTGAAGTTTACTGTACTCTTAAGCATAGCAGCAAAGCTCTATCAAGATGCTTGGGAGCATAAGGCCATGTAGTTTTCAGATATCCTGCTTTCTGACTACTTATTAAGTAACTTTAATGACCATCAGGAAATTCACTTTCTTGCTAATGCAAACTTTTCTATCATTATATTTGTCATATAGAGGTGTCTGTGTAAAAGACACAGTCTTTGGAATATTATCCTCACCTATTTGACAAGCTTGGCTCCACATCCAAAGTTTAATACAGGTAATACAGAATCACACAGAACCAGAAGCAAGGCCTTCGCAGTTTTAAAATCAGCTTGAGCAATCTCTGACCAGGACTATTCTTGTGTTTTATTCAACATATATTTTGAGGCATGCAAGCTAAATTGTTTCACTAAATGAAGTATTTTTAAACATAGAGGAAGAGATGGAAGAGCATCTTACCTTTGCCCAGGAGTAACATGATTCTCAGCTGGAACAGAGGAAGCAGTAAAGACCTTTGTTTCAGAAAGCTAAAAGAAAGAATAAGAGTGTTTTAACCATATGTATGTTGACAACACCTGCTTCAAATCACCTGCATCACTGCTGCAGCGTCTGCAGAAATTCCATCTTGGTCATGTACTTTCAGGTAACAGTAATGCCACTCTACCACAACCAGTCATGCAGACTGCCAATACAACCATTAAAAACACAAGAAAAAAAACAGTCTAACAAATTATTTCCCATAGAAACACAGACTAAGTTAACTAATACACTGTGAAATTGAATTTATTGAACATGCTAGTGTAACCATGCCAGTTTGGGCAACAGTCTAAGGGAAGATTATACTAACAGAAATTAACTAACATGACAGCAAAGACATTCTCAATGTAAGTACAGATTATACAGACATAGTTTAAGATTCAGCAGAGGAGCTCTAATAAATGCTGTTCAGAAGTCTAGCACATGGCACCATACCTAGTCATTCATTTCATCTATACCTTTGTTTTACTCTTCAGCTCACATCACCATTCTGATGCAATAAGAGACTAACTTGCAGAGGTATTGGCTGTTGGAGGATTAGGGAGATTTTGGGGGGGGTTGTTTGTTTTTAAACAGCTTGTCTGAAAAACTGAGTTAAGCAGCTGCAACTTCCTAGCATCTATTCCCTTCTTTTGACAAGAATACTTGTAACTAGAAAGGCTCTTAAACTTGGGTTTAATTTAACAATATAAATAGATGTGTATAGTGGTCATAGTTGAAATCAAATTTGCACATTATGATCCTTAACCTTGGGGTAGTTCTGCATGAATCAAAGAATGTCTGATCTATTTAGTTAAAAACCCAGCCAAACAAAAAGTGATACTTGAATATAACTCTTGCAGGAAATTCTGCATTTTTAATTGTATGCACTGGTGGCAGCACATCTTACAGGGCATCAAGCACGCAAGCTAACTTTATCTGCCATCCCATGGGCAGCTCCTCTGAAAGCCCACACATACCCAAACACATTCAGCTGACTGGGAACACTGCTGATTTAAGCAGGACACAGCAGGGCTGACTGGGAGCAGTCACTGAGCACTCAAGAGAAATCGTCCAAGCCCTGTTATACAAACAGCAATAAACAGAGGAGCAAGGGAAATCTCACGTACTTTACTGGCATCCACTTGCACGCAAAACTCACAAAAAATGAAATGTGCCACAGTTCCTTCTTCCATTTCCTCCCCATTCCCTGCTACCAATGCACATTTTCGTCTTGCAACCAGCTATTTCCAGCTCTGGGAATACTGCTGCATGTCTACAACACCAAAAGACTAAGAAATTTCAGCTCGTGTTTATCTGCAATAAAAAAGGCTCTGCTCTCTGTTGCTTGGTCCCTTTCCCACAGGTTATTTTAGAGCAAGCTGCATCAGCAGCATCATGAGCTCCCTGCGTTACATGGCTCATGGGGGTCAGCTAATGGCAGAGTGGCAGCCTCCAGTCTGCAGTCCCATGGTTAAATATGAAATTCCTTGCAATGCCAAGAGGTTCTCACAGCCACCTAACCCAGAATAAGCCCAACAGTAGCCGAAACACCAATGAACCCCGAAAACCAGCAAATCAGGGAAACGGAAGATGTTCATGACAACTCAAAAGCTCTAAGTACAAGGGAGGAATCCTGAAACACCTGGCATACAAAGTCTCCAGCTACCAAGCTCCGCTACACTCAGGTTTAAGCTGTACACTATGGCAAACACTGCCACAAGCTCAAATCAAGCTACAAAATCTGCTTTATGGTTTATGGGTTTTGGCATAATTTATGGTTTACGGTATCTGGCATAATACCTGCAGCACCTGGAAAGTAGCTACACAGATGGAGCCACTGTTTCTTAGCAGGAGTATCATCATCTCTGACAAAACTGGTTACACTAACCATACATTTCACTTGAATCTTTCACTTGGGCATGGCCTTACCTACATATTTCAGCTCTTGTGCCAAGGATAAAACCCTTCTCCAAGCAGCACACAGATAACACAGCTAGCAACTAGCTACCATCTCCCACGGATAGCTGACATGAGATGTGAGCAGGCAAAAAATATACTCAAGCATCCCAATAAGAAGCAACATTAACAAATTAGAAACAACAAAGCCTTACTACTGTTTTCATTATCAAACATTGAAGTTAAAAAATAAAAAATAAAAAATAAAAAATAAGTTTCATACTGCTTTCTGGTAAAAGAAACACTTAACTAAAGCATACTTTCAATATTTTTATGTGTTGTGGTTGCTTCAAATAAAAGCTAAAACTACCATATTGTTCAGGAAACAGTTGCCTTTATCCCCTTTCAAGTAATCTGTATGAGTTTTATTTCTCCTCTGTTGACAGGTTCTGCAGCTAAAGTGTATTTTCTTTAGATGAGAGAGAATGATCACAAATTTAATAGGAAAACACAAAGCTGTTCATACGACCTCAAAATGTATCTGTTCCTTCACTGTCCAAATCTGAACACCCCTTTAACAAAATACAGCCTCCTATTTTTAACAGCAAGTAGTTCCTCACTATTTAACAATATGCTGAGAAACAGTGATAGCTGTTTAATACAGCATTATTAGATTACAAAAAATCTAATCCTTCCCAGGACAAATAAATAGAACTAGATCCAGCTGCTCATATACTTAACTAGGAAACTTTTATCTGGCCAGAGAACAATACATTTAACTAAAAATACTCTTTGGAAAAGCATTTGATCTTTATTTGGAGTCAGAAAATACTTTAGCTTCCATGTTCATTTCAACGGCCTCAATGGCTCACTGTCCTCTCTAATTTATTTCCACTGTCCCCTATAACCCTGAAATCTTTCAGTTCACACTTTCCAAAAAATAGCCCCTTGTTCTGTAACTAAGAAAACTAAGGTTGCACAAAAAAGAAATACACGCTCAGCCAAATCAAAACTCTTTTCACTAGAACTGGCCAAGTCTAGCAGGAGTTCCAGATTTCTCTGATAAGCTTGCTTTTATTCTCCATTCCAATAATTTTTGCACTTCCCTCACATTTTATCTTTAAAAGTGACTTTAAGCTTCCTTCCACATCACTTCTGCACACTGGATGGCAGCTGCTCTAGGGCGGGATGGCCCCGCAGCCCTCCTGGGAATGTCCACAGGGCTCCTCCTGAAAGAGACTCGCTGAAATATGAACGTCAGATCTGAACCCACCAGTGTGTTTTGTGACATTATGCTGCCAAAAAACAGCACAAAAAAAAAGCTGCAAGATCAACTGTCAGAGGAGGCCATATTCTATCATCACAGTTAGTTCATAATTTACCTAAAGATCAAGAACAGTTTTATTTGAGCCAACTCTATTTCCATACAACTCCACTTAGTGGGACAAACTGCACTCCTAAAGTCCTTTTATTTTTTTTTTTTTTTTATTTAAATCAGATGAATCATTTTTTTCGTTTATTTTTCCCAGACATCTAGGTTAGGTTTGGGATTTTGTGGGGGTTTGTTTGGTTTCTTTTTTTTTTTTTTCAGCTGTCCATTTCATTCACTCTTTCTGAGCACCAGCAAGCACATCAACACTTTCTTCTAGGTTTCATGGATGTTTTCCAGCATTCCAAAAGTAATAAAAATTAATGACAGGCTAAAGATTTCATTTGTCACTCATTTAAAATTCATATGCAAATTACCCAAATCTATTAATTAAAAAATAAACCCATCTCTAATCAGCATTGCTCCATATACCTCCTATGCTGTAATTGCTGTACCATAGCAGCACCAAACACGCTAGTGAAATTAGATATTTCCCTATCCTTAGCAAGCCAGAAATAGAGGGCAGATCTGGAACTAGCATCAGAAACTGGCATCTTAACTGGTACTGGAAACAGAATGAATTCTAAAATGTTACCAATTTCCTCCAAACACAAGCCTTCCTGAACACCTAAGACAGAGTTTTTTGGCTCTGTTATTCCAGGACATTCACACATTTCTAGACATAACAGTGATGTGGCACCCTACATGGGAAAGCAAGAGTTTTCAGATAGTCTCCTACTTAAAGTCATTCCTACAAAAGATGAACAGCTTCTTCAATACTATGTTTTCCTTTCCACACTTGCTTGTTACCTAATTTGTTGCCTAACCTGTTCAGGCTCAATGATTTGATACAGTAGACTGAATGACAACTTAAAAACACAAACATTTAAATAATAAAATATGCCAAGTACTTTGCAGACATAAACATGTCTCATCTGTTAAAGAGCTATAATAAAGACTGCTCTAATACTTCAGACAACACATCACAATGAAATGAAAGGAAGAAACTAAGTGATAACTTCATACTACTAACTCCCTTTCTAATCTTCTGAACATGAAGAGGACCGATCGAAATAGTTGCATACATTTCAACCAGACTGATCAAATGATAAGGCTAAACTTGTCAGTAAAAAGTACTAGAAATTATTTTCATAAAAATCGTGGGATAGTTGATGTCTCTACACAGTACTAGGAAAAGTATGGAATTAACACTCATCAGTATTCAGCAACACAATTCTAAGTCCTTCATACTTAATGTGGGACACAACTTAAAACGTTATTATACATTAATAGTTCACCCACCAGAATAAATGAGTATTTTTAAATTAAATTTGATTCAAAAGAGTACGATTACATAAATACCTATTGTTTTCAACAAGCACTTCCAGGAGAAAAATGTTAAGTAGTATCATTGCATACATACAGCACAGAACTATTTAGGTCATGGAATTTCTGAAGACAACATAGACTGTTAAAAAAAGCAAGCAATAAATGCTGTCTATCCTCTGAGGTACACTTACATCTTCATTCCAGTCTTCTGCTGTCCATTCTTCTATTGAATTTTTCCATGCACCTATTTAATTTGGGGAAGGAAAGAAAAGCAGTTAAAAACTGAACACATCATATTTCAACCTTTCTGCATTAAAAGCCATACCGTTCTTATTATCAGTGGTACACAATGCAAGGAAGATGGTAGTTGAAACATGAAAAGTGATCTGCAGTTTCAAAATTTTGAAATGTTTTTTCTTAAGCCTTATCTACGATTTCAGGAACATCTTAGCCAGGATTGGGAGCAGACATTGCTTACATGAACATGTCTGCAACAAGAGCAATCAACACCAAACTTGGGCAAGGATTTCTTCCATAGACCCATCCACAATGACAGTGAAAGGTTACCCAACCCTCCTCCTGGCTCTTCAAGATTCAGAGTCAAATCAAAACAAAACCAGAACATCTGCGCCAACTTCCACAATCCTACTTTTAGACATACTTAAATTTGAGCCACAAGCTCTGTCTCTTGATGCTTCTTCCCAACATGCTAACCCTCTTCTCAGAGGGGAACAACCCCCATTCCCTCCCCTCCGACAGGACAATCTGATTTTAAAGCTTATGTAGAAACCAGAGAGCCCCACAAGAGTCCGGGCTGCCTCCGTAACAGCAGAACGCCGCTCCCCATAGCGCGTGGCGCAACCGAGGTGGCCAAGAGCAGAGCGCAGCGTAGACTTCAGCATGCAGCAGCAGTGGCAAAATGACAGCAAACCAATCTGAAGCTTTAATAACCTCATCCCTTCCAGAGGGAGCAGCAGAAAGGGACATGCAAGAGGAACAAATGGTCTGAAGGCCTCGTCTACCAGCATAAGCATGAGTAAGGATATTCCAGCAAAAAAAACCCAGAACTTCCATTAATCTCTATAACCATAAGCAAGGAAAACACCAGCAATGAGATATCTTGTACCATCACCTTTCATCAAGTACAAAAGCAAAGAGGAACCACTTTAATCACACCCTTTATTTAACTAGGAACCCTTGGAAGCAGAATCATTCGGGAAGAAAGGCCCCTGAAGACAGCACCAAGTCCAGTCCGTGTTAAACTAATCACTAAATTAGTGCAATCTTCTGTACATTTTACAAAGCAGCATCTAAGCCAGAGTAGGGTTGATGGCACTAATCCAGTGAACCCAACAAGCCTACCACAAGGACAATACACATAGAGGGAAAAGGGGACAGATTTTATACCTTGGAATCCAAAATTATTTGGCAGGTCCTGAGCAAGGTAACATCCACTCTGTGTTGGCTCTGTGGAGCAATATAAAATGGCCTGAAACATGTTTTTGTGCTCACCAAACAGCCCCTAGCTAGGAGCTTTCTACACGCTGCAAAACATTGAGGCGCTGTTAAAAATAATAGTAATTTTGGCATGCTCAGATATAATAACCATGCCTTGAATTTCTAGTCTAACCCACATGTTTCTATAGATATTTTGGAAAGGAAGAAGAGCCAAATGAGCTCTGGGACACAAAGCAGCCCGAAGCAAAACAAGCCTAACTCCCCTGCCAGAGTATCCCCTGCCAGCTCTAGGCGGGTGGATCTGCGTGGAATAAGGGCCTGGGACACCTCCCTGTCATTCCATTTCAAGATTGATCCACTGCTCCTACTTTCCAAAACACCTCCCCACTTATTCTTTTCGAATACTGAACACAGCCCCTTATTCTTTTATTAGCTTCTCCAAGTTGTTAAGTTTATTGGTATGGTTTATCCACACCCTAAGCTTCTAAAGCCAGCACTTGCAGTCTCAATTGTTTCACTGCTTTTCTCTGATCTAAATCCAATTTACTAACATCTTGCTCATACTGAAAGGAGTCCAAGACCAATCTCGCCACAAGCAAAACAGCTTCCTTTTTGCCCCAAATCCACTTTGGCTTTGTTGCAAGCCTATTTATTCTTCTCCCTACCTTTATCTGCAGGTCTGGCCAGAAAACACTGTTTATCCAGTTCTGTTTTCCAGCAAAATCATGCTTTGTTTTCTAGTATGTCTATCACACCAGCTTCAAACTAGACTTCCATCTAAAATTGTCACCCTTTTTTTCTGCAAAACCAAATTAATTCATCTGAGGAGAGTCATAAAGCCAATAAAAACTGTACTATATGCTCTCAGTATAGCTTAACTACCTTCCTCCAATCTCTTACTCCAATGAAATCTTTGGATTTTTTCCTCCCCCCTCTTAAATTATTCCCCATTTATCCCCCTGAAATTTTTTAACTTGGTCTATGCCGAACTTATGTGCTAATCTTATTGATCACATCTATAACAATGGAATAATCTGAAGGTTTCCTTAGAATGTTTCTTCCAAACTAAACACCAGTCCTAAAACAAATAACTGCTTACAGCTTCCAAGCTCACAATTCCCTTCCTCTGCCTTGACAAGATGAATTATGACTTATTTTTTCTTGCTTGTCATTCTTCAAAGTAATGTAAGGCTGTTCATAACCAAGCTAACGGGAACTAAACTTTATTGTGAAAATTATGAAATAGTACCAAAATAGAGATACAGTAAATTATCAGAATGCATATTTTCATAATCTGATTGGAGATGTGACCACCTCCATCATAACTTCTGTTATAGAAACAGACGCAATTTGTTGTTCAGGATCCCCCATTGCCTTGTACATTATAAAGGCGGCAAGAGAAGGAATACACTGCATGCCTGGAAAAATAATATCAAACATGCTGTTCAAGCTTATTCCTTCTCAGAAGTGGAATTTCCTCCTATCTATTCCTTCTTTGCCACAGAACTATATATTTCTACCACAAAAAAAGAAAAAGACATAGGGAAATCACTGGTAAGTTATTTGGAATAAAGGTACACTTAAATTCTATCAACCAGATTTCACCCTTTCCTCCTCTTTTATTCCAACATTAAATTTTAGTCCCATGGAACCACTGAAATTTTCTATAGAATTCACCATGATGCTTCTAGAAAAGCTTTTTGTTTAACCTCCTGCAATTCTTCTGGCATCTGTAACAATTCATGACAAGATGTTTTAGAGCCTTTTCTAAGAAGACAAGAGAACAAATGAATTAGAGAAACAAAAGGATTCTGGGGGGGTTTTTTGAAGAAAATTTTGAAGCTGGACCTCTCCAAGCACCAACTTGGAGAGGAAATTTTTAATAAAATATTCTGAATTGTAGAGCTACGGAGAGTTTAGATTTGAATGAAGTCTTCATAAAACATTCAACATGGATAACTAGTTTAGCCTTCCTCCAGATAGTTGCCCAGTATCTCCTTCTTAATGCAAGTGCAAATGAAAGACACTAATTCCCCAGCTCCTGTAGGTACAGTGCACTGATTCTGTTGGTTTCTTTACAGATGAAAGAAGAAAAGAGGCTGGGAAATGGCTGGAAAAACAAGAGGGATTTCCCTCCTATGCTTCTGTGCACATTCTTGTTTTACACTCTTCAACATCCTAACTGCAGGTGGTATGAATTTAGGCAGACATATCCCTCCTCATTCACATCTTTGGCAACTCTACCTTGGTAATTTCTTTATTACTAGGTCTCTTGATTGGTAACAAGCAAAACAGCATCATAACTGAAGAGGATAAAAAAAAAAAAAAAGGACTTGTTATTAACAAGACAAATCAACAGCTCTACTTTGTACCTTTTGCTTCCAGCCTCACACGCTGTCTCCTGCTGCTTCCCTCAACATCTACTTCCCTTCTCCAATCCCATCTCTGCCCCAATACCCTCTCCTGCTTTAAAACTCGTGTCCCAGGAGCCTCTACTCTGAAAACACTCAAAGTCTTTAAGAAGGAACGGAGAGTCATTTCTTTCCACGGCAAAGTTGAAAGTGCTTCCCACTTGGATAAAACTGATAAAGCCCAGAATTAATAAACAAATCTGTTCTTGTTGGTTTAGGGACTTGTTCCTTATGTTCTTAGGGCATGTCTAAAGAAAAAAAACACTCGAAAATAAACCTCTCTCCCTATATTAATATACACAAATGTTTGTTTTACCAGAGACTGTGTTCTTCCATTTTAATTCAAAGTAAATTGAGAGGGAAAGGGCACTTAGCACCTAAACAGAACATTCCCACACTAACTAGGCTTACTTCAAATACCCATCAACAAAATTATTCTGCAGAAAATTCCCCATGCAGACAAATTTGTACCCTAAGGCTCAATCCAATGAAGCCAGGGCAAACTCCAGCACGTGCTTTCTCACACGTACTCTGGACCACGCTTAGCAGCTTTGTACAAACACCTTAAGTTGCTTCATCAAAACTCAGTGTACGTCTGAGCAACAGGCACTGGCCCTAACAGCAAAAAGGTATTTAGCCTCCAAAAAGAATATCCACCCACTGACTAGAGAGCCTTGGATTTTAACCAATCTAGTTACTCTAGAGCAAACCTCTCAGGTAGACACACTCATTCATACTCTCAAGGATAATTTAGTCATAGACAACTATTTCTACTCCTAGGCTGGATACTTTGTTAATGAGGTCTGAGAAAAGGCATACAAGAGGGAAGGGAAGCTGCAACAGGGGAGGCAAATGAAGGCTACACATTGTGAGCAGGAAGTGTCACAAACATTCAGGTTGACTTTAGGAATGTAGCACGAGTGGTTTGCAACACAGTATTAAAGCCATGTTCATTAACTGATAAATACTCTACACCTCTGTTGCAGTCCCCTTCATTTCTTTTATCACATCTCTGTAGTCGATTAATCTCATTGTTTCTGTAAAACCTGTGACAATGGACCCTGCCCCTCACTGCTATATAGCAAACACCAGCAAGCTGTATTCACGGAAGAAGTGTCAATTCAATAAATATTCTCCTAACTCCTTATCTGATAAACTTATTTGGAAAACTAACATGAGGGAGAGTGAAAGTGCAGTTTTGTTTGCTATACTCTCAGTCCCTTCAAAGGTAATGCCTTGGAAAGATGTTGCACTTGGCACAAGAGCTCCTTTTCAACAGCCCTTAATTTACTCAGTGCCACTCAGCCACACTGAACTACAGGGCAGAGTGATAAGGCCTCAAAACTCTAAACCTGTTATTGTCTTCTCTGGTTAAGTGAAAAACAGCTTTGACAGAGTTTAGAAAGCTTCACCTCAAGAGGTTCACAGCAGGAGTCAATGAAGCTGAAATATTCCACCCAAGACACACCAGCCTTCAGTGTCAGTTTTTTCCTTACAACTTGATTCACACACAAAAAATAAATAAATTGTGAAAACCATTCCAGTAGGCTTCAGAACCTGATGAAGAGATTGGACAAGACATCCTCTATTTGGAGGGTGGAAGGCGAAAGCCACCTGTCTCGTAACTTGGTGGTTCCCAAGTGTGGACAAGAACAACAAAAAATCTCCATCCTGTCTCCATCCTTCATCTTCACCTGCGGTCGCAGAATACAGAGGGCAGCCATCTCTGCAGTTGTTTTTCCAAATCACAGATTCAGTTGTTTTTCCAAATCCCAGGAAAGCAGGTCACAGTCTTCATTTCTGAGTCACCACATGCGACCAGTGCTAAGTCTTTCCTTTTCAGACTAATGTCTGTTGCCTTGAGGCTGGATGACATACTTCACGCTTGACACTTCATACAGAAACACCCAGTCACCTCCATCTTCAGACAGGCAGACTGTTCTTTTGGCTTCTGCTCAAGTGCCTGCTCATGCTTAGTTAATAATTCCTCTCTTCAAAGGCGGCAGATCATGGAACTTCATCTCCTTCATCTCAGGCACTCACATCCTTACATTGCTACACCGTATAGGTGGGACTTGTAAAGATCTCAGTGTCACTGAGTGGATTCACATTTACAAATAGTTTTCAGAGGTTTACTCTGACATTCGGACCCTATTGGGACCAGTGGTCTTGGGATCAGTCACTTGAGGACCAATCACTTTGAGTGATCTAAATGTTGCACATAAAAGGTTCTTCCAGCTCCCCTTTGAATACCTTTCTCAAAGAATTAATACTAAAACAACTAAAAAAAAGTGTTCTGGCTTCATTGAACGAGAGTTACTAAGGCTAGAGTATATGCTCAGCACATCAGTAGCAGTAAGCTATAAAAAATGATCTAATATTTGTGCCAGGTGAGATGTTCTCACATTTTCAGAAGTTAACACTAACAGAATGCTACTTTAACTACAATTTGCTATAGGTCTTCATTCCAATCCTTCTACTTCTTGAAACATCTTACCAGTTCCATCATCTGCATCATTCTGACCAGTCTCCCAAATCTCAGATTTTGTCCCAAAGCCATCAGTGGCAGAAGACTCCGTATAGTCTGCAGGGTTAAATGTCCTAGAGTTTTAAAAGTTAAGAAATGGAAGAGAACACATGGGTCATTCAATTAACATAAGTGGCATGATTTTCAGCTGAAGTCGCATTAGATTTAACATCTTGATTTCCACATATATTTTAGCCATTGGTTTTAAAAACATCTTCTATGAGTAGTAACTAATAATAAAAAAAGGAGAAAAGAAGGACGAAGAGAAAAAAGTCAGGAGAGACTTTTTAAAAAAATTACTGTAGAGAAACTGAACAAAACCAGGAATTCCTGAAAAAAAGTATTAGCAGCAAATTTACTCCTCCCACTCTACTAAGACATTAGTCTATAGGCAAAATATTAAGCCTCTCAGCTGATAGTTTCTCAGCAGGCAACTAACTGATGAGAAACCAGAATCATGTACTTTGAGGACCAGACTTGTGCAGGACAAGAGTTGGAACATTGGTAAGATTATTTCAGAAGCACTCCTGACATCAAACCAAAAGCAGATTCACCTAAAAGATGAAAAAGGATTTCTAAAGAAAAACAAAACAAAAACAAAACCCCCACATTTTTCAAATTATAAGATAGAAGTGTGAAAAAGAAGGCTTATTAGGGGGGTAGAATGAGCCTTCCATTCATCATGACACTCCTGGTATCACATGAAATGCCACTGAGAGCAGCACT
>JAVCKT010012393.1:0-14430 GCA_032273925.1 Rhynchotus rufescens | reverse complement strand
TATCGTGATGTACAGTCCATATTATACCATGGTTGACATATGATAAAATGAAGCACTAAGTTTATATTGAAAAAGAGGAAAGCTTTTCCTGATTTATATAAAAATTTTTCTGTTTTATATACAAAACTAAGAAATTCATGATGCAGTATGACAAAATTCAGTGTATTTTGTTGGGAATTTGCTACATAGAGAAGATACAAAATAGCTGATCTGTTTTTCATATCTCCCCCACAAAGGACAGACATTTTCAAAATGAGCAATGTGCTGTCTTTCTCGGCCACAGAATATAGCTGGTCCTTATAGCTGGTCCTTAACTTGTTTTACCTGGTAACCAGCTGACCAATAGCAAAACAGAAAACTGAATTAAAAAGTGGACATAAAAATAAAACCTATATTGAGAGAGAAAGATTTACTTTGGAGTGAAAGATACAGATTCATCTAGGCTTTGAAAAGCCAGGATATACTCGTTATTAAGTTGCTGTTGTACTTTTCTAGTAGATAGTGAATGAGGTGGTGTTGTGGTGGGATCTTGACAAGAACCTTTGCAGTGGGTCTCCTGGCTGCACTGTCCAGTTTCACAGATTTTGCAGATTGAGAAAATATTTATGTACCTTATCAGTAATGTCACTGTTTTCTGTCCTTCAGTGTGCACTTCACCCCTGTCCTACACGTCTCCTATCCCTGCTGAGGGGTAGGCAAGGTTCAACAGTAGAGTTGAACCTTGATTTACTCAGGTTTTAGCCTCTACACTTGCTGCCATGTCCCTTTTCATCTTTCTAAATTGGATCAGTTTAAGTGAGTTATACACTGCATATTTTTCTGCCTTGAATTTATTTCTGTTTCAGCTGGTTTACAGCAAAGATTTACAGCTTTGTGGCCAATCATGAGCTCCTATGTCCTATGTAGTTTCATTCAGAAATGTTACTGTATTCCTGATGTAAAAATAAAAACAAATATATATATATATTTAAAAAAAAGGGAAGCACATTGCCCTTTGGGTATTTAGTTATAGTTTGTTCATTTTATCACACATACAAAAGTAGTCCCTGAGGTCTTTTCTTATTGTACTGCTCCCTAGGGAAATCTCTTATTCAAGAATGTTAATGGTGTAAAGTTTAGAGTACAGTTACAACTGTATTTTGTAGAAATGGCAAGTATGACTATTACTGTATTACTGTACTGTATATATAAGAGATAAAGAGAGACAGAAAAATCCTTGTTCTGCACATTCACTTTGATTTTTTTCTTTTTTTTTTTTTTTTTTGATTAATTTCCTAAGGATAGAACAGAGAGTTTTAGTAGATTATTATTCTTCAGTCTTAGTATTTATTGCTTTCATTCAAAGAAACATGATTAGGGCCAGTTTTCTCTGGAGGCCAGATTTGCAAACACCTCCCTTAGTTTGAAAGATCTGCTGAGCCAGACCCAATGTGGCTGCAGTTCCCTGGAGCACCACCATCAGGAAAATGCCTGATGCTAGCGTTGGTAACATTATAACATCGTTAGTGTCACTAATTGAAATAGTGAACATGAAACATGTTAGTTGGATGTAAGAGACTTAAATTATTTCTGCCCGCAAGGGCAGAGACTGCTGTGGCTTTCCGAGGAATGAACCACAACAGAGAAGAGATGGAAGCATGAGTAAAAAGGGGACAACAGCTCTCACTTTGTCTCATGCTTGGTCCTTCCAACACGGCTTTTCTAGGAGAGAGAGGTGGTTGAAGAGCAAAACATGTGAGCCTGGAGAAGATTAGTTGTAACAGCTGAGAGAGAGGTACTGGGGAGGGCAGGGAAGGCAGCAGGGACTGCAGCTGACGGAGAAGATTCAAGGGCTTCCTTTAAGGTGATCACAGATGCAGCAATATTTACAGACTACAAAGAATTATTTAGGCAAGGCAAAACCAGGTAAGTTTCTACAAATCTATAATGGGACCCAGGAAAGCTAAGTTAGTAGGCAGCATGGCAACAGATGAAATTCAAAGTTGATAAACCCCAAATTAGGGGTATATTGAGAGAAACAACTTGAATTATTCACAAACAGCTATATATTAAGTGACTTATGATTATTGTTTTAAAAGTACTTTAAAGCATAGTTTTTCTGGGCAGTAATTCCCTCGCTTTTCAAATAATAATCTGAACTTTATGGTGTTCCCAGAGGAACCTTGGCCTTAAAATCCCAAGTGGAAGCGGTTGTTTCAATGAGAAGACAGGATCCTGGTTTACTAGAATAATTGATGTACAAGGCAATACCAAATGAAAGGTAGCACACAATATTCAGAAACCTGCAAGCCTAGAGCAATAAACTAATGTAGAATCCTACAGGTAAAAATACTCAAGTTCTTATTTATGGCTTTCAACCAATGTGAAACAGTAGCAGCCAGATTGACAGAGCTGGTACAGGAGTCCTGGAACCCTGCAGGTGGAATCCCTGTGTGTTATAGTTATCCTTGTATCTTATGCCTTTTGACTGTAACTTTGGAGAAGGCATTCTGGTGCTAGGAAACAATCTACTTGACTATAATGAACAGAGCAACACACTGGAAAGCAAATAATTTTCTTGGCTTTCTCCTGCAGTGTAAGACAGAAATGTTTTACACAGATCCACTACATTGAGATTTTCTCACGTGCCAGGAGAGCAGGCACAGTGGTGTCAGTGTGTACCATACAAACTGGAGAACAGACTTTTGCCCTGGTTACACTAATCCCAGAAGTGCTGTTTTCCAGCTGTTAGAGCAGAAACAGGCATTTTATTTCATTAAATATTACACCTAAATATCACTTGGCATATTGGAATATTTGTGAATGGCATACAGCTTGCCACCTGCTGGAACAATTTTTTTCCGAATACTGATTTTAAAATGTAATTAATAGATAATTTTAATGGTGCAATTAAATGAGGATGTTTTTGTTTTCTTTTGAGGTAGATTGATTTTATTATGAAACCTACATTCATGGTTTTGGCACTTGGGAGTTCTGTTTGTACGTGGGCATGAAACTTAAACTAAAGATTAAATCCACAGCATATTTCACTGCTACTTTCACAATGACAACTCCATTTTCATTGTAATCTAAAGTCTTCCTGTAATTATGTGATGTCTTGTAAATAAGCCATCTCTAAAAGGCCTTAGAGAATTAAATAAGATAAGTAAGGCAGTGTACGAGACAGAAAATAGAGCTGCGGAGGCATTGCGCTATAGCTGAACAAGTGAAAATAGATTAATTAAAAGACTGAAGATAGAAGCAATGGAAGAAAACGTGCTAAGAGAATGAAAAAGAAAAGAAGAATAAGTAAAATGGGAACTGTAGGTGAGTCTAGAATGGATGGCGAACAGCTCTACAGAGAGAGACTACCAAAAAAAAACCTAGGTATCCCCAGAAGCGACAGAGCGCAGGGTAAAATTTAGCAAAGCAAACATGTATCTGATGGGTTATCCTGGTCCGTGCCACCATCCCTGGGGCACCTGCTGAGCTGCAAGCCCCAGCGCTCCCAGTTTTGGGAGTGCTTTGGCTCTGGCTGAGCCAAGCGCATGGCATAGCTGGGCTGCTGTTACTGCAGGCCAAGGCATCGTGAAGGCTTTGCTGTAAGTGGCAATAAGTGACAACTGCTGTTTTTTGTCGCCGCTGGATAATTTGTCCCCAGATGATGCTGTTGTCTTCACACTTTTTGCAATATTTCATGAGACCGAGCTGGTTACTAAAGGGTGGCACCACTGACAGCAGGACCTGGCCCCACTTGGGGAAGTCTGGCTACTTGCCAGCAAGACCATTTGCCCATGGTTTCTTTTTTCCTTTTTTTTTCCCCTTGTCAAAACCGCAATTGGACATTATTATGCCATTAACACGAACTAGGTCAGCACGAAACCCTAAACGTGTGCATTTAGAGCAAATTACAGTGTGTCAGCAGTGCTCGGTGATTTATTGCAATGTGACGTGGCTTATGCCGCAGCTCTGCTGAGGAGTAATGACTCTTCAGGAGGGAAACGTGATTAACGAGCTTGGCAGCAAATATCCTTCACCAAGAATACAAGGTAATTGCACGTGATCTTGCCTCTGATTAGGCAAGATAGGAGGCATCTCCCTATTTGTGGTGAGGGGATCCCATCCTCTCAGCTTAAGAAGGTGGGAGACTTTTATAGAAAATGTGCAAGTGAAACATTATCAGACATTCACCTCTTGTAGCTGCTATTGTTGTTTCCTGGGAATTTTGCAGGATGTTTCTCTTTCTTGTGGTTCCAGGGAAGAATGCTAAGAGAATCTGTTGTAACTTCAATTTGTGTCCATTCTAAACTTTCTTGTTTTTGTGTAGTATTATAAAAATGAATACTTAATATGAGAATAATTTATTCTTATTTTCTGCAACATTACACATTGCAAGTAGTTGAATTTAGTATAACATAACCGTAACTTACAACTGCTAGACATGTAACTAATGTTTAAGGCAGATTACGTGATTCTATTGTCTTTCGTAATGTGTTAGTAAACATAAAAGCAAAGAAGTATTTTATCAATAAACTAGTGAGAAAAAAATTAGAACTATGCAAAAGAAGAATAATTCAACAAGTAAAAATGAAGGAAAAAGTTTTAAGAAAGTTGAACTTGCTGGTTTCTTTAATAAGTTCAATTTCCTGGAATTAAATATGTACAATATTAATATTTTAATCTTTTTTCAGCAAGAAGGGGAAAATGTGTCTCACAAAGCATGTAACGTGTCTGAACTTGAAGTTAGCAAAGATCCTGTAAGTTTAGCCCCATACTAGCCATGGAGATACATGTAAGCTAAGGAGCCTCCAAGCTACTTCATCTCTAAGCTCTATGCCTCTCTCCAAGAGCTATGCAGGTTGCTACAGGTTTCTGGTTTTGTTTTTGACATTTTGGGGGTTTCTTTGTCTGCACCTTCTGTCTGCTAGGCTTCAGGGTCCTTTGGATAAGCTCAAGATTATCTCCCACTTCTTCATGTCATTATAACAGCTAGCTTCATTTCATATCTGATAACATCAACCCAAGTATAACAAGCCCTTTACTTCAACCCAAGTATAACAAGCCCATGTCTCAGAATTTGGGGAAGTCATCAGCTGAGGTTGTATTCTTCCCCTCAGTGAAAGTGAAGAGACCTATTCCATTTTCTCCCTGGTGGATGCATCCCTCCTTCTGCTGTATTCCACAGCCTGTACTGTGTGACACAGGCGTATGTTCATGCCTCAGGACTGGTAACCAGATAAACTGCTTTGCTTTTCTGTGTCTTCATGTGAAGTGCTATTTATCTCATGAAGAATGTTAATGCTTAGTTCTGCTGGAATAATGCATAGGTACTCTGAGACAAAATCCAGTCTTGAATTGGCATCCCATCAGGATGCAGGATGTGCAGGAGATGACAGATCACTGGAACAGGCTGCCCAGAGAGGTTGTGGAGTCTTCTCTGAAGATCTTCAAAACTGGCCTGGATGCCACCCTGTGCCACATGCTCTGGGTGTCCCTGCTTGAGGAGTGGGATTGGAATAGATGACCTCGAGAGGTCCCTTCCAACCTGAACCATTCTGTGAACCTGTGATTCTGTGTGAGATATATTTTGCCACTTGCAGTTTGTCTAGTCCTTGAATGTGAATAATTCTTGAGTGCCTGTAGTAACTCACAATTCTCACTATTTTTTTTCTGGATTCCCTAAGTCTTCAGTCAGGCCTGTTAACTTACTGTTGGGAGATGAAATTTTTATTTTCTGTGCCAAGGAATTATCTGGGGTGCTCTAGTAAGTACATGCTGCCTGGTATTTCTGCTGACAGTAGCGACCAACTTGTTTTCAGTCTGTATATAACTTCTCCTATATTGTCAGGGTTGCTGTCAAATGATCTGCACTACTGGCAATGCCCCAAGCCTGCTGTGGTGACCTTGCAGGCACAGTAGTGAAGCTCTATCTAGTTCGTGGGCAAGTTCTTCACTAATAATCCTGGAGGAATGTGTTAGGATTACTGCTTTTCTCATTTCTTCATTTTTCCAATCAAATGCCTATTCCTATCTTCAACCACTCCCACTTCAACCTTTTCCACTGTGCACTGTCGTGTGCCAGCTGCCTTGTGCACCCTGCGGATTCAGTAAGATGTCTGAAGGATCTGGAGGGGTATTTGATCATTGCTTGAATCCCTTTGCCTCCTGGGTCTGAGTATTTCCAGACTAACTGAGCTAGAGTATCTCAGATGTCCATGGTTATTTGATGTGTGCAGTCTTCTAGAGCCTTCTTTGGTATTCTGTTTCAAATACATGTTAAGAATTAGATGTTACTTAATATCATGTTCCTGGATTTCTTCCATCTCAGCTCTCTTTCTCTTCAAACAAAACTGTCTTTTGCTTGAGGTTGTGTTGCCTAGTTCAGGTTACACTTCACCACACAGAAACCCCAGCTGGTGTTTATAGCTGAGCAGAGTCAACAGTGCCCTTGATCTGTCTGGCAAGTATGCTGAAGTAACTGATAACCTTCTCCATTATATCAGGGTTTCTCAATGCCACAGCAAGTGGATCATTTTGCCCTTGGGTAAATGGGATCATGCAAACTTCACTGGCAGTACTAAATATATACTTATAGTTAATGGTCTGAACAATGGCTTTAGACCTATGGAGGTCCTCTGTTTGCCAGAGGGTTTCCTCCCTACCATGAGGCTGCTGACTGTTTCAGTAGGCAGGTTATTTTTGCACTCAGCCAGTGTCTTGGTTAGTAACTCCTCTATGGGAAACGTAGTTAAGGTGTTCTAAGAATCTTGCGGTGTCACAATGGGAAATCAGAGGATTTCTTGCTTGAGCTCTCAGAATCCAGCACCTTGGGAGCACCATGTTGTCATCCTCTCCTAATACTGTTCGGAGACACTTCAGCACTTCTACCCAGCAATGAGAAGAATGGATGTCCTTCATGTCCACCTCTGTAGCCTCTGAACACTATTCATGGATGGCATAGCAGCCACAGATTACTTTTATGGCATATTAATGGCACTTGGCCACACTTTTTTCAGGCTAATGGTGCCATTTAGCAGTGTTGCAGGAGATTTCATTGCAGAAGGTCCTTCATCCAACTGGAACTGAATCGGTCATTGATCTAATATCAAAGTTTCAAATTTAGCAGTTGAATTGCTGGCAGCTTGCTCTGTAATGCAGGATACTGAGTCATTGGATTTGCTCCATTACTTACACAGCACATCTCTCTCATTTGGAAATGATGGTGTTGCTTTTACTGTGAGGGACTGGCCAGTGCTGACGGGAAAGGCACTTGGAGGAAGCAAAGAAAGCAAATTTTCCCTCACACTTTAAGCCTGATCTCCTTGTGCTGTGCTACTAGCACTCACCATTTTGATCCAGTCTCAGGATAACTCAGTTGGCCTTACTACTTGGAAGGCCAGTTGCTTATTTAAGTAGATCTGTGTTTTTCTTTAAATACTACTTAATTAACTTTAGATCTGTGTTTCTCTGTTCTGTCTTGTAAGCTAGAAACTTGCTATCCATAAAAGCTGTTATCTCTAATTAAATGATTCTTTATGTTTCTATGGTTATCTGTACTGTGGAATTTCCAAGTTTATAATAAAAATGTCTATTCCCTACACTGAATAATTCTTTTTTTTTTTTCTCCTTTCTGAGGGGTGAAAAATCCAGTGTGTCTTTTTATTCTCATTCTGTCCAAGGCCAAAAATTGTGTTCAGATATTTTGTATGGCACCCAGAGTTGTGTGTTTTTATTTGCTTCTTTCCTGCATCTCTGAGTACATAAGCCCCTGGAAGGAACTCGGATGTGTTTTAAGGAGAGAAAGGAGATCATAACACCATTCTGAAGTGGCATATATATAGGTCTGCTCAGGGTGGCCCAAGGCTCTCTCCACCTGACTCCCCTACCACCTTCCCCAGGGGACCATTCTCTCTTCCCTTATGTGCCATGATCTCTTGATTCTCTTGTACATTCATTAAAAATGAATTAAGACATCTGTATAATTATTTTATATTTTTTAATGTACTGACTCCATTGCATGCCAAGGCGCAGACAGCTCAGCCTTCCAGAGTACAACAGGTTCACAGCAGTGTGTGAGAAACAGTGACAAACCTCCCACTTCTCCTCACTGTTTTTGGTGGTTAAGCTGTAGGTCTGACAGGAGTGCCAAGGCAGAACGTAAGGCTCGATTTATTTTTCCTTTGCTCTCCTTCAGTCCCAGCATTTTTTCTGCTTAACTACTGAACCACCAGCCTTGCTCTGATTTTCTACCTTCAGAGTGCTTTGTTTACAAGTCATGATATTGAGTTCGTGTCATCTGGTGCCTGTTGCAGAGGTGATGAGCATCCCCTCTGGATGATGAAAGGAAATGAAAAGCATTTCCTTTGCTTTTCAAAGGAAATGGTCTTCCTGGTGTGTAAGAACCTTGCCTCTGTTTTTGCAGTCAGGAGGCAAGGGTTGAATGGGTTTATAGACCGCTGAAAATGGTTATAGGCAATGCCTGTTGCTCCTCACTCTTGCAGCAGTCTCTTCCAGTGACACGTGATGCTTTTCACGTTGAGTATTAATCTTCCCAACTGTAAGGTGAAAATGAATCAAGAATATAAAAGTTAGTTTGAGTAGCAAAGCTGAATGAAAAAGAGTGGCCCTTTAACTCTCCTTTGGTGTTTCTTCCCCATTTCTGTAAGTTCTGTGTATGGTAAAGTTAAAGGATGGGTCTAGAGTTTAAAAATATATGATGTACTGCTGCAGTGACTGTTGCATGGTGGTAGAGCTGTCAGTGGCTGATGATCTCTTTGGGAGACGTTTCTGGAGCTTCCTGAGACAAATATAATTGTCATCAAGATAGACCCAACCTGAGCAATGTGCATTGTCAGACAATAGCTTCTGAGAATCATCTGCCTCTTGCAATGTGAAGGAACTGATCTTTTAAATCCCTGTTTATTTTTCATAATCTTAACCTCTTTGTGCCTGAAGCTCTGTAGAATTTAAATACCTTGTCCTCTGTCCTCTTAAAAAATCTGTCGTTTCACTTCTGTTGCATAGATATGAACTCCTGAAGTAGCCTTTTGACAACATGCTCATGTATATTTTTTTCCACTGCTCTGAAAGCTGGTACATTGTTTCAGTGCTAGGAATTGAATTTCTGTGATTAAAGTCCAAGTGGGAATATAGCACTGGGGATAAAGTTGGTCTTGTTCTATTTTATTTTTAAACAAAGGACTGAAGATGGCAAATGTTGGTTTTCTTATCTGTCTTAAGCAACCTTGAACACTTCTGGGCTTATTTCTTTAAACACAGAAAACTGTCATACTGGAAGCTATCAATCTCTAAGGGAAGTCTTAGGTTGGATATTCTGGAGTGTAATTTGTGTACAGTTCTTAAAAAGACCTTTATTCAAGACTGAATGTGCAGAATAGTTAACAGTTTCATTTACAGATTTCTCCTACAAAAATAACTGAGTAAAAGAACAAAATTACTCATTGAAACACTGGAGGTAAAACTCAATTTAGAACCATATTTGCACTAGCTTAGATGTTTGTGCACTGGATCCCACTTAGCTCCCTTTTCAGCAAATATATTTCTCCTGGACTTCTTGTACATTGGAACTGTTTGGAACTCTTTGTATTCTTAGACTAGTAATTTAGGAGAAGTATTGTTGCTTTGAGGGCTGGGAGCATAAATAAGGACTATTTTCTATCCAGCTTCCCTCTTAATGCATACCTGTCATTCTGATGTCTTGAAGAAAACAGTCCTAGAAGTCCTATAACTAAATACAAAGCATGTGAATTCATTAAACTTTGACAAAGATAGAGCAGCACTACTATTTGCATGCTCTGTCATTTTAAAATTTCCGATTTCTTTCATTTTCCTCTTGACCTTTTCTGGTTACCTTCAAATATTTTGATATAACTTACTATATTTTACCATTACCATGACAGATATGGTAGGGAGGTCAAATGAAAAGTCTTTCCCAGATAGTCGTTCAAGGTAACAAGAATGGTATTCAGACACTGTACCACATGAATCTTAGCATGAATCTCAACATCTTTTCATTTCATTTCTTTTCATTTAAACCACAGAGCATTCCTTTTTTGAAGCTTTAAGGTCAAGCGAGATTCCAAAATAAATTTGACTAATCTTGTTAAAATCAACTTTGTCTACATCTGGCATTTTAATTGTGTTTCTACAGATACTTCTGTCTGCAGAGATAAAATAATAAGCACATAATGAATAATGCAGCTGTGTCACAATACTGTGATCTTTATGTAAATAAGGAAGCCATAAATTGCCCATATATTGAACTGGCACAGCACTTGCGATGATTTCTGCAGTGACAGTTTATGCAGTGACAAGTTGCATGATGTAATGTGGAACACTATGGCATGTTTTTTAGAGGAGAAATGGCACTTACTGGTCTCCTGCCGCAGGAACAGGGATGCATTTGTCTGCTTCCTGCAGATTGTACTGTTTTGTGGAAACCCAAGGTTTAATGCAGCCCTAAAGAGCAATGTATAGGGGAGAAGCCAGTACAAGAGGTGTCCACTTGAAATTGCATCTTGAGGCACAAAAAGAAAACTGAAGGCCCTTTAGGTCCATTCATGGTCTTTGGCTTCGAGATTCTTTCTTTAGGGATGCAATGCTCTTCTCTATCTTGCCATTTGATAACAATATCTTAGCTAACACCAAGGTGGTTCTCCTTTGCTGTGTTAGTGCTGTGCTCGAAGTATCATCACCACCATTTCTTCCTTACCTTTGTCCCTGCTTTCATTGGTATCACTTGGCCTGTTGTCTACAGTTTGACTCCTGAAGATGCTGATTTTGTCCCCTAATTCTTCTGTTTTTTTTTTTTTTACCTTCACTTTTAGGCAAAAGCAGCTATTTCCATGTATTTTTTCCTCAAAATATCTCAGGCCCTGAAGACTGAGTTACACTGAAGCTATGTACTCAACCCTATAACATAGACAAATTTTCGTTTATATTTGCCTTGCTGGGGACTGGACCTAATATGGAGCATTTCTTCTTTAAAGAAAAAACTTTAAAATGGGAGAATTTCACTTTTAAAATTAATCACCATAGCAACCTCTACAGTGAATTTCCAAACATAGAAAGTTGCCTTTAAGAAGCACTCTCCTCTAAGAGAAAGGTGAGTTTTTACAGCATCTAAAAATGTTCCCAGAGAATTTAAGATTTACAAGAACTAGAAAAGAGATTTTATATGTGGAAAGGAAAAAGTTGTATTATCCTGATGTCATTTTTAAAGATGCTACCTGCTAACTAATCTCATCACAATGTTTGCTTAAAATAGACTTGGAGAACTAGATAGAGCTTGGTGGTAATACTTGTGATAAGATATCCCTAGATATCATCTGAGTGAATTTATAGTTAATTATATGCCAATATACTTAAAATATATTTTTTTCTATTTCTTGGTTTTGGGCTGCTTTTTCATGCATTTCCAAAATCATGACAGGACTTATTTTCTTGTTTTCTTTTTTTAATCAGGAAGAAAGAGAGAAAGAAAAAGAGAAAGAGAGAAAGGGAAAGAAAGAGAGAAAGAGAGGAAGAAAAAGAATGGATCCCTTTTGTATTAAAGGAAAAAAAAAATCCTTCATGCATTGCCATTCAGAGAAATGTGACTGCAGCACTTGTCTCTGTGTTCCTCTGATTTTTCTCAGTCCTCAACTGAATTGCTTAATATCCTCTTATCTGTATGCAACAGATCGAAGGAATGTGGAATTTCTTTTCCACTGGAAATTCCGCAGCATCAGATGAAATCCTGATATCTTCCTTGCAATGGGAACTTGAGTGTTTCATTATGAAACCATCATCATCAGGATAGATAGCTCTGTAGAATGCAGCTTGTAGTGGCCAAGTGTGTGCAGCTTCTTTTTCTGTGAAAAGAAGCTTAAAGACAGAGAGCTTTGCTTCCAATGCAAGACTTCACATGGTGGCAAGGAGGCTGATGGACTAGCAGGAGAGAGTTCTCATCAAATTGCAAATATAATCAAATTTGCAAATTGCAAATACAATGGAAATAGTTCTGAAAAAAAAAAAAAAAAAATCCAATCTGCTCTGCTTAATGTGAACATGATGATTCAAAGAGTGTCTGAGTATGGGAGAATGTTCTTGCATGTAAAGAGAGTAAGGGCAGGTCAGTAGACAAGTTTCCTTTTCTTCTTCCATACTATCTTATTAGTGCTGCCTCTGAGTGTAAACACAGTCTGGGCTGCCTGAACTTCCCAAAGATGTGATGAGGAGTTGCCTCAAACCCTTGGTGTCTGGTAAGACAGTGGGCTTCACCCATGAGCTTTGCTTCAGGCTTGTTTTCTCTTTATTTCACAGTAATCTGTATTTCACTAGTCTTCAGCTTGGGGAAAGCAAGCCATTCTGGCTGCAATTAGGAGTAGCTGATGGTTGCAAGCACTGCACGTGTATTTCTCTGTGCTGTGCTCATCTAGAAGAAACAGGTTGTAAAGCACCTCCGATTACAGGAAAGTTTGTGGAAGACTTTTTTTTCTATTAATGTAACAAGTCATTTAGAAGTGACAGCCTTAAGTTCAATACTTCAGTAGTACAATTAAAAGTAAATGTAGTTAAAATAAGCTCAATTGAATAATTCATATTATGTAACATCTCTAGAAAAGTTTAACTTTGGGAACAAACTTAAGCTGTAAAGTTAGTAACCGTTACCTGATGTGCATGTTCTTTTAAGATACCCTTGCAGTGATATTTTTGCTCCCTAGAGTTGAGGGTAAGTAAAAGCTCTCCTTTTGCAAATTGCAATGAAAGTAATAGAATCAGTGTAATCTGAAAGGTTTTTTAGTTTTTTTTTCCGCTTTGTGAATTGTCCTGTTGAGAACTTCATTGTAAATTTGGAAGTCAGCTGAAGGCTTGACAGGCAGTTTGGTCAGTTAGCAGTTCGGCACATTTTACAGAGCTCATATTTACATCATGGATACAGGGTATTGTATCTGTAAGAAAGCTGATAGCTGGTCATACCAAGTGATTGCAGGTTGAACAGGAATATTTCAAAAAAGAGGGGAAAAAATGGAACTAGCCTGTGATTCACTGCAATCAATTTTCAGAAAAAATGGGCCAAAGGATTAGCCTTATGCAAGTTGTCATACTCTCTCCCTCCCCAGCACTCCTCATAGAAGAAGTTATAGCTAGGTCCAAATATTTCTCATGACTTCCATCAGAATGCAGGAAAACCAACTCCATTTACTTTTTACTTATAAAGTTAGAATTGGGATTTGCACCCTTCAAAGGTACATCTTGATACTTAACATGTTTATAGCAGGGAGTACCTGTTCATTTCTATAGAAAGGGCAAACAGTAGCCTTCACACTTCATTAACAGTAGGTGTAGTTGTAAAATTAAGTAGATGAGATGAACTGGTGCACAATCTAATAAAAAGACAGAAAATAACGTTCCTTATGCTTGTAGATTCCTGAACTTGCATAAATCAGACAGAAAGCCATCAGAGAATTATCACTTTGCATAATTTAAGAACATTCATGATCTTCATATAAAACATTTGAATTTAGTACTAAGGAGAATAATTGCTGCTTTTTCAATTATGGATATTCAGAGATTGGATTAAAGTAACTGCTTTGATCTTTTTTATTTTTTATAAGGTGTAAAAGATTTTGACATATACAGTTAAATGGAAAAAAAGAAAAAGAAGCGAGGGAATAGAAAAGACTACCAAGTCCCTTGAGAATTTTTATAGAACTTTGTGGAATTCTACAATTTGTAGTAATTTGAAATTCTTACGAACTGTTATTTACTTGGTGCAATACTTAGCTTCTGTTGTATTTAACTATAAAAAGGATTGCTAATTAGGAAAGCATAAGAAGGTTGAGGACTGTAGGTGATGGAATTTCTTTCAACTTGATTGGCTTAGATTTATTTTTCAAAGGCCGACTGAAGACCAAGACCCATCACTGAAAAAGCGTCTTGTGAGGAGTGAGTTTGTGAGTTGCACAGGTAGGAGCAAAATCAAGAAACAGTAGCTTGAAAATAGTAGTAGTAGTATGAGAAAAAAAGAGAGAGCATAACAGTTATGTCCTTACCAGCGCTCATTTTCTCAAAGACCTTCATTCCGTTTAGTCCTAACTCATCTACATTATTTAGGCATAGGCATTTAGTCTACACTTTTAGGCACATAATATACTTTACTGACTGAAGCATGAAAATCTTCTCTTGACATGTATTTCTAGACTGCTGTTAGTGAATTATAATTGACTGCCGTGATCCCTTCTCTAAGTAAGCTTGTTTTCCTATGTAAATGAAGAAAAATATTTCTGGTTGGTTATCAGCTCCTCATGCCAATGTAATAAGAATAATATTTCTAAATCCAGTCTGTTCTAGCTTTAGGTTTACATTCCCAAATACATTACAAGAAGAGAAGAATCCAGTGGGATCCCGGATTTTAGGTGCCCTTTTGATTCTGGGATTATCCAGGAA
>JAVCKT010012392.1:0-12032 GCA_032273925.1 Rhynchotus rufescens | reverse complement strand
AAGAGGCTGGTTGGACAGTCTAAGATAAAACTGCTGTTCCTAAAATAAAGAGGTTTCTAAGACCAAGCTTGTAGCTGTTTGATGTTCTGCTATTGTGCCGAAAGGCAGCTCTGACAAGTCCTTTTCTCAAATGCTGCAGACTTCCCATTCAGCAGCTTTGGGCTGTTGCCACGTTTCGGTGTGCTGCCACTGCAGCCCTCTGCTGTTGCAAGGGCAGCCTGGGCAGGTTTGCGGTCATATAAACATGGATATTTGATAAGATTAATATCTGCGTGGATCTCTACCGGAAGAGCTGCAGCTCCTTTGTAAAATGAAAAAATAGATCAGTTGCTTATGACAACTTTTTTTTTTTTTTTTAATGGTGTTTTCTTAGTCAGTTCCTAGCACTGGCATAGTCTTATACCCAAGGTGCCTCAGAGCTCAGCACGTGCTCCTAAGATGCTTATGATGATTGCCTGTAGTAGATGGCTGTTCTGCAGTGGTTTATGGAGTGCTGCTGTTTTGCATATTACCACTGTGGGTTGGCAGGCAGGGCTTCAAAGCTCCTGGGGTGAAGTTAATCCCTGTTTCTGCACTCTTGCAGAAATTCTGGTAGGACTTTAGACCATGAAGAGTGTTGGATGGAGGACAAGGGCTGGGGGGGAATGTTAGAAATTGCATCTGAGACTCTGCTGGGAAGCTTAATACTGGTAATATGTATTCAGTGTGATAAAATAGAAAAAAAAAAAAGTGCTTGTTAGGGAAAGCTGACAAGAGACCAGGCAGCTCTACTTTGCTGCTATAGATCAGAAGGCCTTCCTGACTGTTTACTTGACTAGAAGGGTTTAGCTACCTATTCTACAGTGAACAACAAAGCAACTCTGCATTGTAATGTCAGAGTAGTAATAGAGCACTTCCTGTACTTAAAATTAAGTTTATATTCCCTGCAGAAATACACATGGTTTTCAGTGAAATAAATACAGTTTAGCATGTTTGGTATTAATAATATTGGCTCCGTGCTGTTTGTATGCATTTTTGTGCCAGAAGAATTCTCTATGAGAAAAATATGCCTTGAAAGCTTTTGTACAGATGAAATGTAATACTCTTTTCTTGGAAAATGCCTCCAAAAGGCCTCATGTGGCGTTCTGTGCTGTATACTAATCTATAATAAAACAGAGTGGTTCCAACTGATTTTCACCAAATGGTCACTTCCTTGCCACGTACCCAGTGAGCACTTCCTGTGGCAGGACTTCCATTTGTGAATCCAGTCCCCTAGAAAGCTTCATGGATGGGAAATAGAGCTACCTCTAAAAGGGCAGACTATGAAGCCAAACACGCATAAAAGGTTGTGACAGTGGCCAAGTAAGTCACTGAGCAGAAGTTACTATTTATTCCCAAAGGCTATAGAGATCTTTTTTGTACAAAAGCATCAATGCAGTCACAACTGAATACATGAGTGGGTGTCTGGTGCTGAGAAACCAGGACAGGGAGCTTGGAAAAAAGAACCCGATAGTTTATGAGAGGCCAAGTGATGCTTTGCTTGACTAGGAGCAGATGACTTTGGATATGCAGAGCAAGACTGATTCTTAAATAGATTCACTTGAAGTCACCACTTCCGTATGCCTGATTGAGGGAGAAGAATCTCGTTAGCTGTCATCTACTCATTATACTAATAGGTCATATCCATCTTAAAAACATATATATACTGAATCTGCATCATGAAGTGTAACATTAATGATACACCATAGTGTCAGATGTGATGAATCCTAAGTAAAATGCCAACAAGCCAAGGTCTCTACTGCGAAATGGGGATGTTTGGGGGGATTCAGAACTTGGTCACTGGTCAAAGAGCTGAAAGATTAGCTACTTGAGTGTGCCACTTGTCTTTCAGGTTCAGCCAGGCTCTTGCGTACCTGGTTCTTTGACACCTGAATCTAGTCCCTTAAGTACAAAGGTAGTGTAGTTCTGTCACGACACGAGATCACATCAGGAAACGAGAGGACCTTGTGGGAAGGCGCCTGGAGGACTGTGAAATAATATACAGCTCTGAGGCAGGAACATGAAAGCCAGGACCAAGTGACTATGCAATCAAATAGCTACTTTCTAACAAGAGCAGATGTGTAGTATCTTGCCAGTTAGATTTGCATCATGTGCATGCAGATCATTTCAGTAAGTAGTAACTGAACTTGGTACGATTAATGTGTTCCATTCCCCAGTGTGGGCACACCCTGTAGCAGCAGCTCCTCTTCAATTTAAAATTAGAAGCTCTCTTACAGAATTTTATATATATGACATTTCCAGAATTTCTCATATGCAAAAACTATTCCTATTATATTCCTCCCGTATCCCTAAACTTTTGCCATAACATTGCCTTTTGCTTTCCTTCTCATAATGTAGTGTGTCACATTATCTGTGGCAAGAATCCATCTCGCCTGCATAGTTTTGCTCTCCTTACCTGCCTTTTTTTCCCCTGTTCTCATTGTTTAGAAGCACAGCATTTTATATAGGTTTTTCTGCAAAACAGATCACTGTTTCAGTTTTTGCCAGATGCTTCCCTGCTTCAGATGATTTTTTCCCTGTATTCTCATGGTATCTCTACATTCTAGTTTGAGGAGGCCTTCCTGAGCGGTGGACTTGTTTGTAGGTGGGAGTGACATATTTCCTCTAGCTTGTGGTTGAAGCAGCTCCCTACTCCGGAGGCGCAGGAAACCAGTGTCCTCAAGGGGGCACTATTGGTTTAAGCACCAGGTAGAGGAGGTTTCACCGGAGCTTTCCTTTGTAGGGCACTGACAAAAAGAGCTCGGGAGCTCCTAGCAGGGCTTTCAAACCACAATTGTATCAAGTAAATAAAAGTAAGTCATACAGAAGGTAAAGGAGTCTTCAGATTTAGAATTCAGGTACAAAATGAATTTAGTTGTGAAGTATAAACATCAAAAATGTTAATTTTCAGTTAAAATTAAGATCATAGGATCATGAAGGTTTACTTATTTGGAAATGCAGTATTTAATTTCCTGTTTCATTGCCTCTCTTATTCCTTCTTTTGCTACTAAATTTTCTTACTCTTCCTTTTGCTACTAAATTTGTGTGTAAAATAACACATTAGAATTTTATGCAGGGAGAAAAGCAGCTGTCACTGTATGTAACATCATGGTTTTACTGTTGTTATGGATGTGTTTTATTACACTCCTTAGAAAGCTTCCTGGCTGGAGTCTCACTTTCCCAAGTTTCTGATAATTAAAGGACATGCAGGGTATTTCTAAGCTTGAATGCTAATAAGCATCTCCTGCTACCACTTGAAGACCAGCTGGATTTCTCTAGTTATTGTTTTTAGACACTGGAATAATTTACTAGTTCTTTGATGAGCAGATATATAAATAGTAACTAATTAAATCCAATGTGCTGTTGCTATACTAATATATACTTTGTTTCTGAATATTGTAAACTGAGAATTTTAACTCACTAACTGGAGGCCACAGAAGGATTTATTTTCAAGCTTGGCATTGGAAACTCTGAGGTCCTGAGCTGGTAGTTCCAGAGTCAGCCTACAAGCCCATTCTGACTCTCCACGCATAGTCCTATATATAGTGTATAGCAGTACAGTACGTCAGTATACCAGGATCTATATCTGTGCTAGATATCAATATCTGTAGAAGAGTACAAACCACTCAAGCAGGAATTTGCTAAAATTTGATAACTAGTCTATAATGGAAAACATGTTGCGCATCAGAACTGTGCTCTCTTATCAAGCTGGTCTTGCCTAGCTAGGTATATTAATAGTTGTGCATATTTAGGAAGTGCTTTTGTAAGAGAGAAAGAAGTGAGAAAGAAGTGTTAGTTGCTGCTGGATGTTATTTACTTTAGCTTAATTATTTTTATGGTACGTCAATGATTTGATACGGTCTATCGTAACAGTGACATGAGAAAAGAGCCACAAAAGAATCATCTCTGAGAAAAGGACATCATGTGAAAACCTAATTTTTACTTTTATATTATTGTCTTACTGCAAGAGGATTTAGTAGGTAAAACTGAACTCTGTGCTGGGCCCTGCAGTGAGGAATTCCTTGGAAGAAACAAGCCTTGTGTTCTTCACAAGAAGGATTAGCAGCTCCTAAATGCCTGACTAATTTCTTAAACACAGTTCATGCCGCTCTAAAGGAAACTGCAGCACTAGCAGCGCTTCAGTGCTGCTCGCTTCCATGTCACTGCAGTCACCGAGGGGCACAGGGGCACTCAAAGACCTAGACAGTGGAAAGATCTGAGCCCAAAGCAGAGCAGTTACGAAGTCAAGTCAATGCAAATCATTTGCAAGAGCATATAGCCATCCTCTAAAAGCAGGACCAGCTCTGAAATCTAAAGAAAAGCCTCACAAGCTGGAGGCATGTCAGTCTTTTTCTTTTTTTTCTTTTTTTTTTTTTTTAATGGAGGTTATGGGTGACAGACTATCAGCATCCGAACCCTTGCTGCTTAATCAGAGTCACGGAGGTTATTTGTGCGTCGTTCCCACTTCACACAGGCTCCCTGCGACAGCGTCTGCTTTTCCACCAGCTGCTGCTGGTGCCCTTGCCCTCCCTGCAGGGGGAAGGCCTCCCTTCCAGCAGAGATCTCATCAGCCTCCCAAGCCCTCTTGATACCTTGAGATAATGATTATTATTAGTGCCAGCACCCCTTTTGGGGGACTGTTAGCCTAAATTATAGCTCAAAATTGGCTATCCTCATTTGTTAATTATTCTTGTTTGTAAAATACTCCTTTGAGGGAGAAGGAATAAATGTTGCCATTAAGAACTTAAATAGGCTTTCAGATGAAATACCATAACCAGCTGCAGGTCAGCAACAAACCATTCTTTGTTAAGGTGTTTTTCTTTTACAGAGATACAGACTTAACGGGCTGAATAATCTCATCTTTTTAAGGCAGACTGTTAAGGTGGACTATTTATATGGCGAAAAAGATCTTAGGGGTCACAGCAGCTGAAAGGAGTATTTGTTATTTTACTATAAAACATTTTGAAAAGCCCCGTGAAAAGGGATGTGTTATTATTTCTTTTGTTGTTGTTAATATTTGACACATTTCTTTTCCTATTTTGCTTGTATTTGAAAATAACAAAGTCTTACACACAAAAATAATCCTTTCTGGCTGCTATAAGAATTATGAATCTAGAATCATCACCAAACTACGCTGAATTGGAAATCTAATCTTGCCAAAACTATTTAAAAATAAAATCCAAGTAGTTGTAGAGGATTATTTGAGAATATTATAAGCAATGTAAAATCAGTGAATTTGTTGCAGAATACATAATGCTGGCATCACAGTATGACCCTGAAATTACAGAGGAAAAAAAATACGTTTTTGCCAAACCATACATTTTTCTTTAAGCTACTAGCACAGTAGGCTATATGTTTAGATCACACCATCTCAGAAATTGTAGCTGAGTCACTGAGCAATAGGTAAAAATTCTAAAGAACTGTAGTATTGTTTGAACTTCCTTAGAAAAAGAAAAGTATTTTGTATATGTATATATATATATAAAGTAAGCAAGAAGAATCCACCCAAGGAAGATGGAAAAATATTTAGACACTGTAGAAAGAAATATACAGAAAACAGCTGTTGATATGACAGCGTTCAGGAAGCCCTACATAATGTGAGTGGATGTATCTCCATTGGTTTTAGTACATGGAAATTAGCTGTCATGGAAAAATATTTGAATTAAAAAAAAAAAGAAATTTAGATTAACAAAAAAGGAAAAACTGACAGAAAATACGAGGAACAAATGCATTTAAAAATAAATCTTAGCTATGACAGTAGTTGCTATGTAGTTTTTTCTACTTAACATCATTTTTCCATTTAGTAGCTTTCCTACCTACCAATTGTAGCTATCAAATTATGACTGTACCTATAATAGGATCTTTGAACTTTCTTGTCAACTTATTTTAATAGGATATAGACAATAACCAGCTACTGTTAGTGTAGCACCAGTTCATTTAGTATACCTAATATGAGTAAAGGTGGTACGAGTGTGCCAATAACTGACCTCAGTAACTGTGGCTGCTGAAAACATTTGCTGTGAGTCACTAAATCTGCACTGAGTCAACGCTCTGAGCATTCGTGGTGCTTTTATAAGCCTTTGTGGCATGTATTCCAGAGATGAAGAGAAATAAATAAGAACTTCAATTTTGTGTTCATCTTCAATTAAATTGAATTCACACGTAAAATTATATCGTAGTGAACTGAACCATCTGGACATACTGCAAACAAAGGCGGCCTCTGAAAGAGGTGTGAATGAGTAGGCTGCTTGATGTGGCTTCTGATCCTCCTCTTGCAAGAAGCCTGGTGAGGCAAGCCATCTAGTAATTGTAATAAACAACTTTTCCTTAATATTCATTTTTCTTTTATTTTTTTTCTCCTCTTAAGTAGTTCAGATGTTTTAGTATCAGGTTTCTTAATGGTGTTAAAGAACAACTTACAGCATCTTGGCTCCATGAGCATGTCAGAAGTTTTTCATGAAGGCAAAATAGGGCTTAAACTTTTCATTCGTGAGTGTTTCATACAGAGAAATGCTATTTTCTTGAATTATAGACTCTGTCAAATAACCAGGCATAAAATAAAATATGCTAAAAAAAGAATAATAATAATCCTGAGGCAGGGTGCACAAAGGAAGAGTAATGATTTGAACAGCGTCTGAATTCTGCTACAATTATGTTCTTAGGATGCTGCACAGCCCTCATTCCTCTTGTGGGCATAACTAAGTCCATGTTCAAAAGCTGAGAGCTCAGACACAGAAATGTACTCCTTCCCATTCATTATTTACTGAACTTGGAAGGATCCTAGGCGCTCACTCCAGCTGGTGGGGCATGCCTTTCTAATGAGATATGCTAACATTAAAGGTGAGGCCCAGCTCTGTGAAATGGGGGCTAATCACCTCTGCTGAGCTGATAACTATGGGTGTTATGCCAGTGCTGCTCAAGCCAACGACATCAAGGCTGCAGAGAGGGGGATGAAAGAAAGGAGGCAGCACCAAGGTGAAGGAGTAGGGATAGGGGGCAATTACTAGTTATCTAGTGCTGTATGAAGCAAAGGAAACCTAGTGTTATAATAAAATGAAGCTGAAGCAAATGGAATTTGAAGAGGTAAATAAGTCACAGGGGGTAAAAAAATATGTATTTGGTAAATCTGAAGGGTGAAAATGCTCTCATGAATACCATAGAACAGTAGAGAAGGAAATCAGTGCAGCGTTTCTGTGCATTTGGGATCGAAGATGATGGAACAGGCTGCCCAGAGAAGTTGTGGAGTCTCCTTCTCTGAAGATCTTTAAAACCTGTCTGGATGCAACCCTGTGCCCTGTGCTTTGGGGCATAATATCCCTGCTTGTGCGGGGGGGTTGAACTACATGAGCTCTAGAGGTTCCTTCCAATCTTAAGCTTTCTGTGATCCTGTGATAGTGCTCCTGATATAATTACGCTGCCTCACTTTCCAAGCCACCTATGTGCATGTGCCCCTCTAGTTACAATTGCTAACAAATAGCAGACCGACTTGCACTTTGCTCCTGCTCAGAGAAGATGCATAAGATGCCCTAGAATTCATCTCTCTGACCCATTTTGTAAAAAACAAACAAACAAACAAAAAAAACCACCCACCACTCATCCTGGCAGGAGCTTGTTTGCCAGAAGGCCTGGCAGCAAGAGCTTTGCTCTGTCTCACTCCACTGGCCACAACAGAAGTTAGAACCAAAGCTGTTGTCCTAGATAACTGCTCGTGTCACTGTGATTTCATTTTCATTTTCTTTTCTTTATGCACTACAAGTATCAAGGAATGATTAATAAGAGTCGTTTTAGTTACAAGACCATATACTAAAGCCAGAAACCAAATGGGCTAATATTCTATTGGACAAACAGTAGAAAGATCTGGATTAATATAATATTAAGTTCAAATAAATTTTCAGCAAAGTAGTATTTGTCTAACATGCTTAGACATCTAAGGCCTACCAAAATATGTAACAGTAATTATTACATATAAAAAATAGGAAGAATACTTCAATGTTTGTTTTTGATCAAATCATCAGACTTGCCAGACAGTAACATGCTTCTGCCAATCTAACGGATTGAAAACTGATCGGACTGGATGATCTCTAGAGGTCCCTTCCAACCTTAGCCATTCTGTGATTCTGTGAAAAGGAAGAAGCAGCTTTAGTGCCTCAGATGAGCAGCAATACAAGATAAGATAGTTTAACCAACTGTTTCACAGTTTAGGTAGCACCATAATTCTTCGGTCAAGAGAACTAAGACCTAAAGGAATAAAACAAATTGTCTGAGATGCAATTCAGTGATACAGCCAGAATTAGAATCTGGCCCTATCGTTAACGAATCTTCCTCCCTCACTGCACTGCATTGACTTCTCTTGAGTTGCTGTCTAAAATTCAGTATATTTAATAACCATGATTAAGTACGCAAAGTTTGTAAGCAAAGCCATTATTTATTTTTAATAATAAAAATAATTACTGGAAATCACTCCTAGATTTGCCTACTTTGCTAGATTGTACTTGTAGCTTGTGATTCAATCGAAAATGAAAGATTTAACATCTGCAGGACAAAAGCGGGTTAGCTTGGCATGGCTGGAAACTCAAGTGTTTGTTTTGCAACTTGTATCTACCTGATAGGAAACTGATGCATCTGTGTTGAGACTGAGGTAGAAAAGTGTTTTGATCAGATATAGAATGTGCCCCATCTGTCCTCTCTGTACTTATTTCTCCAAACTTGGTATAGTTGGATCTAAGTTATAAAATACCAGGGATCCATAAAAATCTTAAATGGAGAACTGTCACTCTGCCCAAGTCCCTACTGTACTATTTTTCTTCATTTTTCTCACTTGGATAAAAAAAAAGATGAAGGGAATTTTGATCTTGTTACAGTAGAAGCACTAGCAGGGAAGAAATCTCCAAGAACTGCTGTGGAGTTTCCCCTTAGTTATTTACATGCCACAGAGGGGTTTCCCCGACTTCCCACTCGCATGGAACAGGCAGTGATTTTTAGTGTAACCTGCTTTCTGGGACCTCAGGGAAGTCCTAGACATGCTTCGAAACTGCAGCCCTCGGTACCATTGCTCTTCCCTGCTTTGTCCCATCTGTTCCTATCACTTTGGTGTGCTGGGCAAATAGATTTCTCAGAGTACAGGCAGAGGACAGGCAAGGTGACTGTCCTTCAATTACACAAGCCACTTCCTTGAAACGTCAGCCTGTATTAGAAAATTCTGGAGTTTTGACCGCACTTTTGTAACACTGCTTGTATGAAGAGCCAGCCCACACTTGGATCCCGTTTGGAGAAGGGGCCCTATCGTGATCTCTCTGGGCCAAGGAAATGGCCTTGCAAGCCATCAGTATAGACCAGGAGGGGACAGCTGCAGCCACAGCTGCCACCCCTTCTCTCTTCTACTCCAGCTGCAAAGAAAAAACAAAAATCTTTATATCACCTAAAGATGAGTAGGTTTCGTTCGTATTTTTCTCCAAAAGTGGTCCAAGAAATAATGTTCTGCAGGCCCTACAGCAAAAGTCTTACTTTTGCTGAGTGCTAATGAGGGAGAAAGCAAACCTGCAACAAAACCTATTTTTTTCGTGGCTTTATATGCAGGACTTTGAGTTGCTCTTTCTAAATAGCTATCACATTGGGCATCTGATGCTGAATCTTTATATTAAAGTTCTTAAATTTGTCCTCGTAAGTATAGTCATCAAGCTTGTCTTTAGGAGACAGATACCTGTCTCCAGGTAAAAAAACAATGCATCCAAAAAGACCACAGGTTACAGATATGCTGCCCAACCCCTTAAAGTGGAGCCACTACTTCTAAATATTTTCCAGACTAACACTCCTTATGACTCCTGGCAGCTAGGCTAAAACTGGAAGGCTTCTGTTTTCATTCCAGGACTAGAAGAACGTCTCAGATTTTCTGTCTCAGTTAATTTCAAGCAAGGTCTGTCAGAGCATTCAGAAATCAAAACTAAGCCTCTCCCCTTGCTATGGCAAATAGCCTCAGCGCTGCCGACGTGGCTGCATTTTGATAAGCATCGTGCCTGGCTCTGCAGCTGAGCGCCAGGAGGGCAGCGTCCGCAGGGCCGGCAGCGCCGCCGGCCCCAGCAATGCACCCGTGTCTGCCGGCCTGCCCCGGAGGCCTGTGCGCTGCTGCTGATGGCACGAGCAGTAAAACCACCTGAACAACACACCCCTTGTCCAGCCTTTTTAAGCTATTAGAACAGGGCAAATAGCTGGGCTATCAGCAGTTCCCTCTGAATTGATGGGAGGGTTTACCTCGATGAAAATGAGGTGAACTCTCTTATAGCTTCACAAGATGCAAGTTAAAGAAACTATATAAACCTTCCTGATGAGTTTTGTGGATTGAGAGTTAAAAATTATAAATGAAACATGACTGTTTCTGGATTCTTTTTCTGAAATTGTAACTTTCCTGTTGTGTTGATCTCCACCTTTTTTTAAGGAAAATTGCAGTAAGGCAGTTTACAATAAGTTTCATAATGAAGACATTATGCAATATTTACCTAAAATATAGTAGTCTGGATGCAGGAACAGTGAGCGATAGCAATACTGAGAATGTGTGAATTATGTGTTATATAACCAATCGAATAAACCCAGGAATACTTAGAACTGTTTAATCAGAACTCTATCTATCTATCTATCTATCTATCTATCTATCTATCCAAACTCATCATAAAATATTTTTCAGGAATTGATAAGCCATCTGCTTTTATTGATATGTGACTAGTATTTGTGTTAAAAATTCCTACTAGCGAGTCTTTAATTCTCAAAAAATGTTTTATGCTGAAGTCATTGTTGTCTAATTAGAGCCTGCAAGAAAAACTGATGAGCCAGGGAAGTCCCATAGCATTGCGTGCACAATTGTGTATTATATACTGCTGCCAGAGACTGGGAGCTTCGTGGCTGGTTATTCAGGCTCTTACAAAAATGCTTTTGTAGTTGTCTTTAAGGGCTAGTAGATTATTGGCAGTTATTTCACCCATGTATCACTAGCCCCCTATTTTCATCCAAGACTGTTGTTTTCCCCTTTGGGTTCTGTTATTTCTCGTATCAGGAAGGCTCATCAGGAGTTCACTGCAAAGAGCTGATGTAGGGAAAAAGAAGACTTGGCTTTACTGAAAAAGAAATCTCATTGCAAGAATCAGAACAAAGCCACTTAACTGCAACTATTTAATTCCACAAAATACAAACTGCATAGTAATATTTCAAGGTCCATAATATATTTCTCTGTTCTTAAATGTTCCATTCAGTCTGCTATATATGGGAAAGGTCACTGATGGAGATTTTTTTTAAAACCTTCATCAATTAGGATAAATACCACATCCAGACATTTGGGTTAGAAAACCTAATCTGTTCAGCAGCTACGGTAGTAGGATTTCATTTTCCTGCAAACATTTAATTTCAGTCACTTTATTGCACCTTTTGCCTTTGTGTGTATGTGTGTGGAAAAGTAAAGGTATTTTGAAAAGCACTGCTGCAGTTTAATTCATACTACATGGAAGAGGTTTCAGTTGGAGAATTTTGTAAAATGGTATGTGAATAAAATACATAATCTATTAAGCAGACACCAACTCGCATGTTAATGCGGTACTTGAGATTTGAAACGCACAAGTGGCAGGAGATGGCTTAGGGACAATGGCTTAGGCGAGCAAATTGCTTGTCATCATTTGCTTTCTGTAACCAGGTCGCCCCCTTCCCGCTCCCCCCCCCACTCACCTTTTCCCTGCTAAATCCCTCCAGAAAGCTGGATTTTGTGCCGGGGGGTGTGCCCGGATTCCGTCTCCCGATGGAGGAGGGAAGGCGCCCCCGCCTCCCGCGCGGGGCTGCTCCCGGCCCAGGCAGCGCCGACTCCCCCGTCCTCCTCCGCAAGGGCGTTAGCGACTCCCCTTCCCCACCCCCCGCTTCCTGCCTTCTCCCACCGCCGTCCTTCCCCAAACCGAGCCCAACCGCGGCTCTTTATTATTAATTTTCCTGGCGTTCCCCCGCCCCGCACCCCGGGCAGCCGCCCCCGCCCCTCGCGCGGC
>JAVCKT010012391.1:0-14831 GCA_032273925.1 Rhynchotus rufescens | reverse complement strand
TTTCTTTCTTTCTTTCTTTCTCTCTCTCTCTCTCTCTCTCTCTCTCTCTCTCTCTCTCTCTCTTTCTTTCTTATTCCTTCCAAGCATTAAAAAAAAGTGTATGTGTGTGTATATGTGTGTGGAAGTGTCTGTATATTCCGCAGTCACATTTATATTCTGTGCTTTAGCTATTAAAAACAAAGCTTCAGTCAAAACAAAACATGTGCTGGCCGAACGAATAATTGCTATTTATTTAACCAGATGTCACCTCTTGGCAAATGAGCAGACCCTTTTGGTTTCAGTCATGAAAAATTAACACTGTGGAATGTTTTCCAAAGTGGAACCTCGGGATCGGTGGACGCTGCAGAAGCGGGCAGGCAGGGAGCGGGCTCCACAGCCCTTTGCTGTCCGCAGCCTTTCACACGCGCCCCGGTTCTTGGCTCCGCTTTGGACCACCCCAGCTTGTTGCCACCGGGTTATGGAGATGGTTCGTTGCAATTCCCCACCCTGGAGCCGGGCAGGGTGAGGCTGCACCCAGCTGGGCTCCAAACCCAGCCTCGATTCAGGGCTTGCACCTCCAAACATCCCCACTCCTGCAAAACATACTGTCCATGACTGCATCGTTTTGAGCCCACGCTACTTCACTGCTCTGCTTTGAAATGGAAAGGAAAACACAGGCAATATGATGAGAGCCCATAGGGGTGGGTGGAGAGTCTGGTCCACCTGCAGCAAGGTGGACGTGGCCAGTCTTCTTCAGAGGGGACAACACCTGAGCAGCACTGGTGTCTCTTGTGTAGCACAGCTGCCATGCTTCTAATTCCTGCCCCAAAATGTGTGTTGCATGTACTGCTCACCTGATGTTCTGCACTGAAAGGTGAAGGACTGATGTTGCTAATGAAAGGAGAGCACTTGATCACTGCACTGGTGCAACACTGCTGACCTGGAGACAGCCACTGCCTCACAGTCACTGCAGACACCAACGTCAGGGATCTTCCTGGTTCAAGGAAGAGAAATAGTGACCTGGACAGAGATGGAGAGGTTCAGTTCTGCAGAGCTCCAGCAATAACCTTGGCAATGAGTTGGCTTCCCCTTTCATGGTGAAGCACGGCATGGTGTGTCCATCCCAGAGAGCACCCATGCAAGCAAGAAGCACCATCCATTTGGGATGCTGAGGCCAAACCCATCATCGGTCCTAATCCAAGTTAGCGCCTTGACCATTCACTGCCAAGAGGAGCTTGGCCCGTGCCAGGATGGAGGTGGCCAGTGGCTTCCAGCACCCCCATGTGAGCAGGCGGAGAAGGGGCCCCGATGACGAAACACGGGGCTGCACATCAGGTAGAGCCCTTTCTCCATCAGGTAGCCCTTTCTACCATCAGGTAGAGCCCTTTCTCCTGCGGCGGCCGGCAGGAAGGGAGGGCGGTGAGGTGTAACTGCAGCCGGAGCTCTACACCAAGTGCAAGCATCGATAGAAGGAAAACTGCTGAAATCTTTGAACAAGGATGGAAAAAAATCCCTCCTCCTTGAAGACATTGGCACTGGAATGAAACCTGAGTGTGCTCGCAGCTAGGAGGGGATCAAAGGTGTTTATGGAGCTGAAAGGACTAGAGGAGCGATGGGCAGGGAGGAGGTGCCTGCAAGCAGGGTATGGGGATGCTACGAGGACAGACAGAGCTAAACAGGACGGACTGAATGTGTCATGGAGATACAGCTGGCAAAGCAGCTAAAGATTTTGTTATCCACCAGTCCATGTGCTGTAATAATAATGCAATAATAATGCAATAAAGTATGCATTTTGCATAATGCAAAAAACGGCACCTCAATGAAAAAAATGTTAAAATGGCATCGGTTTAACGAGTACTTCTGCAGAATCAAGGAAATCTTGACCTTGGGCAGAAAGTTTCATGATTTCTTGAGAGGCTCAGATCATGCACAGCTTTCTTTGATAGAAAGGAAAACAAAGAAAATCCAAAAAATTACACATTGAAATTGCCCTTGACATGCACTGTCTTGCTTATTCTTGTGCTCATTTATCAAATTAAAAATAATTAAAAAAAGGCACTTTAAAACTCCTGGCACCTAAAAGTCCATCATGGTGCTAAGTAAGATCTTTTCTTCCCATTCTCACAGGAAAACAGGGTGCCTAAATCTGAAATTTCAATTTTCAATCTCCTCATCCTGCCACTGCTGCCAGTTCTTAGGCGCACCTAAAACTCGACAAAGTTCCACTTTTCTCTCAGTTAATATTCACCCAAACCCTTGTAGAGTTGCTCAAAGCTCTAACTCCCCATGAAACCCTTGGGGTGATTCCCAGATTAGAGTTTCAGGTGAATTTTGGAGCTGATTTCACAGTTAATTGTAGAAGTTACGGGAAGTGCTGGTCCCATCTGCTTCTACATGACAGCTCTTATGCACACCTATGTAGAAAATTCACAGAAACCTCTCCACCACCTCCCTGATTTAGTCCTTTTGCCAAATGAGAGCCAAAAGGGGGGTTCTTACAACACCTCCCTCTTGCAACACGTCCTCAGTGCACCTCAACGGGGTTTCACACATGTCTTAACCACAAAAATCTCCCCATTCCCTACCCACCAGGCCAGCAGCTAGAGCTCAAGTCGGTCTGTCTCACCACCACCAGAACAGCCCAACCATTGACCTTTAAGATATCCCAGACTGCCTTTTAACCACAATGTCTTCTGTTTAATTTACTCCTCTTCAAATAAAGCGTTCCAGGGCTCGCTGCTGGATGGACGAGGGTGCAGATCTGCGAGGCGAACAAGACTTGCGCCATCCCAATGAGTAAGAGCTCGAGCTCAACGCGCAGCATCTGGGCTTCCTCCAGACTGCACAGGAGAGCTGGGCACCAGTTCCACTCCAAATTGTGTTTTGTCTGCTACTGTGGCATTAAAAAAATATCTCCAGAGAGGAGACGAGGTCTGCGGGGAGCGGACCTGCCGAGAGGATTTGCTGGAGGTTATACATGAACTTGGACGCAGCCCACGGAATTTCACCAGCCTATTAAGGAAGCATTTACATCGACCACAAGTTGCCTAATGTTTACTATGTTAAATAATCTGAATTCCATGGAACTCTTTGTTCTCGTGCATTTGGGGGGAAAAATGATACCTATAAGGAGTGCGGTCCAAGCTTTAATAGCCTTGGCCCCGCTTGTCTGCTCACTGTGTTCCGATGGCTTTTGGGCTGCTCCAGTGCAGAGTATTCCTTGTGAAGCACGCATTCCCGGGGAGACAGGTCACCGTGCAGGGCTTGCAGAGCCCCTTTCCAGCACCCTCTCGGACCCGCCGGCGCGAGAGCCTCGCATGAGAAGCGATATTATCAGATCTCCTCTCAGAGAAACCCTATCGTGCCTGAATAAGAGGCAAAGTGGGGAGGGACAGAAGCAGGGAGACAATAATGATTCCTTTTTGAAGCACGACAAAAGGCAGTCGGGGCTCGGGCAGGAAACCCGAGGAGCAGCGCGGCGGCGCGGAGGTCTCGGTGGGGATGGGGTATTCTTCCTCCCCTCGGCAGGCCTTGGGGCATTCCGGAGTGGTCAGAGCCCAGGGAGGACTCGGCAATGCCCTGCCCGATAAAAGGTTCATTGATGGTGAAAGGTGAGCACGGGGAGGAAGGTTTTCTCATTAGATTTGGGCCAGGGCCAGAAGACTTCATCATTTTGGCTCCCTGACGGGCTCCTGGTAGCTCCAAATCCCTCCCTTATTCACTCAGGCACGTTGGTGTTGGGAAAACATGAGTGAGGTCAGCAGAAATCCTTCTGAATGGATGGTTTTAGCTGTATAAGTATATAAATTATATATATATTTAGTGTTTTTCTGTTGCGGGCAGAACAGAGTGAACAGAGCAAAGAGGGGGGATTCATACTTGCAGATTCTAGCTATGTGGTTGGGTTGGAAGGAAATAAATGCTTTTTCTTTCAATTTAATGACATCTACAGGTCCCCCAGTGTTGTCCTCTCCTAGACAAAGTGCCCTGGAACAACTGCCCCATGGGATGAATAAACCAGGGGCTGTGGGCTTGGCTTCTACAGCACTGATGGCCCGTGTCTTCTCCAGTCCTCCACACCCAATGGCATCCAATCCATCTGATGGCCCCATTGACTTGGAGCTTCCCAATGCTCATTTCTCCCCAATATTTCTCCAGTAGTGGTACAGTCACATCTGTCAGAGATCTGCTACAGTGCCCAGAGGTATATCTCCATACATCTACACTGCATGTGAGCTGTCTGGCATTTTGGGCTGAGTTCTGGGTGTTAAAGGGGCATGGCACAGCAGCAGCAATGCCTTGCATGTCTGCAAGGGGATGGTAAACAAGGCCCTCGAGGCCCTTGGGCTCTGGGGACTGACAAGGATTTTCCTCTGCTTTTGTGGTGGAGCACATGACAGCCCTTGTGTTGTGGGATCCAAGAGACATTGTACAGGCCTGGTATAAGTGGTTTCAGATTAGCACCCGGTGGCTCCACCAAGGAATCTCCACCAGGCAAACGGGCACTCCATACTGCAAAAATAGCTGTGAACATGGTGAAGAAAGGAGAGCGAAAGCTCCTGAAGGACGCTGAAGGAAGTCCAACATGGAGAGAGAAAAGAAAGTCTTAGGGGAGATGGTTGAAGAAAAGAGAGTAATCCTGCCTCTTGGAAGATTTTCAGAACTGATTTCCACCTCATAAACACTTCCGTGCTCTCAGCAGTGGGTTTGCAGGGATGCTGCATCCCAGCACGGGCTGCTGTTGGTTGTTCAGTAGTAGTGGGAAGTCTGGGGAAACTCTTCTTGGGTTGTCAACAGTGAAGGAGGCAGCAGATCCAAAGGCGATGGCTGAAGATACAGTGGGTATCAATTCTGAGCGGCCTTCTTGACAAAGGAAATGTCTTGATGCAGAAGTAGAAAATACTGAAGGAATGAGAAAAACTGGAGCTGTCAGGAACTGAAGCCATGGGAGCTGGTTTGTAAGGACTGGAGTCAAAACATACGGAGTCCTGGAGTGTGTGCTAGAAGACAGAATGGTTCCTGCTCATGAAGACGTTAATGTGGCAAAGAAGAGAGGGGAGCAGAGGAATAAATAATAGGAAAAGGAGGAAGATATAGGGGAGATGCTGCAGATGACATTTTGCCCATAGAAGATAGATCTGGGAAGGATCTCAGACAGGATACCAAGACAGAATCAATTCTGAACATCATTTCAAAGGTATTTACCTGCTTAGTGTCTTGCAGCAGTGGAGATACCATGATTTTCCCAGAGAAGCCTGTCCTGTGCTTAGCTTTGTCTTGTCTCCTTGTCTCCTTGCCTTAAAGCTCTCTGATTGAAATTTAAGCACAATATTCTTGTGCTTAAGCAGAACCTGCCCAATGCCCAACCTGTGGATACAGAGCAAGCTTGTCTCGTTCGGTCATAGCAGAGCACACCTGAAGTCAGTCCTGCGTATGCTTACCTCTGCCCCAGCATTTTATCCCTGAACATCATCAGATATGAACGGACATCATCATTTGCATTTCAGAGTGAGGAAAAATGACCCACAGAGAAAGGAAATAATCAGGCCATTCCCAAAGGCAGGCACAGAATGCAGAAACCATGGATCTCCTTCCTTGAAAAACACGGGAAGACTTTTTCTACACTCCACAGAGTTGATCCCCGAGTGCCACATGTCTGCAGATCATGCCCATTCCCTTCCTTGGCGGGTCAGTCTTAGTGCCAGAGGCAACTTTCCCAGCCAAAATAAACAGTAATAAACAGTATTGTATCAAGCCTAACATGTTGTGTTGTGGTAAAAGCCACCTCACTGTGATATTGAGGCTGGAGCAGGCACCTGGCCCTGAAATAAGGCTCAGGCAAGTCCAATCTACCCTTCACTTTAACGTGGACTCTTTAAACTGGGTTCAAGGCCATATTCATTTTAGCTAATGCCTTTCCATCTGATAGAGCACACTTAAGGGGGCTTTGAAGTGAGGCATCAAATGGATCTCTTCTATCTTCTTCCTCATCATGCACCTCCCTGGGATGTCCTCATTTGTGGCAATATTACTTGACTGATGTAGGGCACAAAAGACGATTCCAGGCCCTTCCTAAGAGCAGACCTCACATCCCAAAGCCCTGCTGTAGCCTAGTAGCTAGAAAGGTAATGGTGACCTGAGGAAACAAGTGTTATGAATCAGCATTATGTGTGCAGGACACATCTACTTGGTGCATCATGACTTCACAAGGAGAGCAATCAGAGGACTCCTGTCTGCAACTGCAGAAGAACAATAACAGCTGTCCTTGGTCAAAGGAAATAATAGCCAAAAAGTGCAAGGCAGGAAATGTATGATGAGACAGCAGAAAGCCAGAGCCACAATTTGTGTCAAGGGTTCCCAGGAGATGTCGGCACGTCTCTGAATCTGCGGGCAAAGCACGCAAGGTCTCAGTTGGAGAAGTTTCTGCAGGACCGGATGCTTCTCAGGACTGCACATGATGCTTCACTTCCAAACTCATGCCATTGGAATGACAGGATGGAGCAATGGGCATGTGCTCTGTCACCAAGGTTCATTAGCACTGTCCTTCCACAATACATTTTGCACATGTGGCAAGGAAAATCTGCCTTGATTTCTTTCTTATTTTCTTAACAACGGAAACAACAAAAGGTCTGTTTACCATTAATTAAGGAGCTATGAGAACCGTTCGCTTAGAACAGATTATGATGTTTCCATCAGCTATCGGGTTGCAACTGTCAACTGAAATTAGCATTAATGGCCTACACGTTCTTGTCTGATGAACTGCATCAGCTTCACTCCACGCTGCGGTCATTGTGGAGCGGTTATTGAGAGACTGAGTTCTTGTTTTAGTTGAGATATCATCTTCTGTTCCCATCCTGACAAGTACAGAAACACTAACTCAAATTTGATAGGGTAGAAACCACAGTAATTTTTATTTCTCAAGATTTTCTGATGCAGATTTTCTAAAATTTCTACCCTATTTTTTTTCCTTCTCCCCAATTATCCAAAGGCACTATTCTTCTTTGCAAAACAGTTGGCAGGATTTCTCTCGTTTGGTATTCGGACAAGGGACAGAGATATTATGATGAACTATCCATACATCTCCGCTATATATACATACATGCTTTTCCGTTACATACACATATTCCCTTTGGCACTGGTTGGTGCTTGGGTTCCGGCGCCAAGGAACCCAATCAGCCTCACAAGGATTCCCAGATCAGTGTCAAGAGGACTACATCTGCTCTGAGACAAGATCAAACGATGGCCAAGATCTAAGGACTGCAGGATCTAATCTTTAACAATGCCCGGATCTCTGGGCATTACTTCCACTGTAGACCTACAGCTTAGAAATAGGATTGGCTTGCTTTCCTAACTTGTATTAAGCCTGGACTTTTAGGGATGACATTGTCTGGGAGAGTTCCAAGGCTGGTCTAAACTGGGCTAAAACTTCACCTGGATTTTTCTGAAAAGTGACCACTGGGCAATTAGGACTCAGTGCCTAGCCCATGCTCTGTCCTGATCTATGAGTGTAGACATGGACTCTGTGATCCAGCTGGCCAGGAAGACCTGGCCGTGGTGGATTTGCTGCTCCTGGAGTGGGCTGGCCCAGGGAGAGCTCCTTGGCCCAAAACACGTCAGTGACAGTAAACTGCTACCTGGGCTGTTCCCCAATTTCCTCCAGATGGGCAGCAGTGGTGGCCTCCAGAAGGCAACCTGGGAGTCTGGGTACAGTGGAGACAGTTGCTGAGCAAAGGCTAGTGTTAAAACAGGGGTATTTCTTAACTACAGTGCTTTCTAGCTCTGGAGAACCACTGTTGCTTGCAATTCCATGCAAAGACATTTTAAGTCATAATTCCCCAGGATTAAAAAGAAAACGAAACCAAACTCACTGGAGTTTGCTTTGGGCTTTTTTGTTTTTTCAAGCAAGCAGTGTGACAGAAATACGATGCTGTCGCTCCCTTTTTTATATGACGTCCTACTTAGATTGCTTCAAGGAGAGTGCATGAGCAGCCCACAGGGTGGAAAGGTGCCATAAATCACAGCCATAAATCAGGAGCCCAAGCTTTCCCTACCAGCAGGCAGAGAGGAGATCGGAGCAGGTGCACAGATTACATCCCATATTTTACCATGCTCATCATCACACCTTCTTCCGACTCAGCAAACGGTTTGCAGAGGGAAGAATAATTCTCTCCACCCAGCAGCATTTTCTGTGGCCTGCCTAATGCACCTTCAAGTTTTGGAAACAGGTTTTAAATGGAAGGTAGACGGTTGGTTCTCTTAAAAGAAAATAGTTGCAATAGAAGGCCAAAAGGAGTGGCTGGATCACTTAATTTGAACCTTTGGGTAGCGCAGACAATATTCAAGTCCGCTGGGTGTTGTTTGGGAAAAAAAAAAGTGTGTTAAATTTCCCATTTGCATGGTTTGGCTTCTGCTGTCCCTTGACATGCTCATCTCTATCAGGCTGGACAGCCCGCGATGACCCAAGCTCACATGGACGCAATGCAACATCCTTCAAACACCCACTGACCTTACCGTCCTTAGCTCTTCAACCCTCTCCAGCAGCATTTAGCTCATGTTAGCTTTAGACTTCAGAAGTTAAAAGCTGAAGTCTAGAAGTGAATCCCGACTTCATTATAAGACGTTTTCCCCTAGCTTTCCAAACAACATTCTGATGGCTTCCCTGCACCTCTTCTAATGTTCGTTAGCCTTCAACTGCACTAAATTCTCATGACTGTCTCCCCAGCACCATGCTCTGCTCTCTGCTTTGAGCCATTGCTTCATGGGTGATGCTTTTAAGGATCTCATTAATCTTTTCCGTTATTCAGTTGCAACAGGAGCTCATGTTGAACTGCCACTCCTCTCCGACCCTTAAATCCGTTAAAAAGTTGCTGTTTTCCAGGCTTTTTGTTCTCCAGTTATGGCCTTTCAACCTTCTGCATCCCTAGATGTATATGTGACTTTGCATCAGCCTAGAAAAAAACCATATTTGAGTCATGCAGATAAGCTAGGAAACCAGAGTTCTCTGTATGGTTGTCCAGACCTCTTCATTATTTGACTTTGAGAAAATTTATCTCTTTTTTTTCAGGGTTCCATACATATTTCTCAATCAACAGCAAAACGTCACCAGGACTAGAGCTCCATAAATGTTCACTCAAAACTCCTTCAGGTGGCAATGACTTCCCAGTGATATATGTACCCTGAGACCTGCCGGGAGTCCTGTTCTTAAGAGCATGAGGATGACTTTATTGCTCTAATTATTTTAATAAGCACAAAAGTGTAATGCAAAGTCAAACACCTTTAGCCATCAAAGTACATCGTGTCTCTGAAGTTACTCTTTCAGCCAAACCTATCTGCTTCATCGGAAAGTGAAACATTAATTTTTTCAAAGTAGTCTCTCCAGAGTAAAAAGCCACATTGATGGGCAACCTTTACTTCTACAATGACTGAATCACATATCTCCTTTTCTCCTTTAGGGTTGTTTTGACTTTGGGCCATATTTACCTAATTACCTTGTGGACGCCTGCAGCATTGCCACTCCTGGGCTGAATGGTGCAGAAGTCACATCTGCCTGTCCAGACAGCTCGGTTCTGCGACAGCATCGGACACACGCTGCATTTTGAGCGTGAACTACAGTGTTATCCCCAATCCCCACCAACCGAGCCCGGAGACAGGACTCAGATCCAAATGCAATGCAGACGAACAGGAGACTGCACCTTGGCTGGAGCCCCAACGTGCTGCTCTCCGAGGGAACAGTTGCATCCTAATTCCTTCCACTCAGGGATATGGCCACATCCTGTCTGGAGTAGTTTCATCTCCATTTAGCAAGTTAACCTTTAAAGGCACAGCTTTGTCAAGACCTGGAAAGAATCTCTACGTCTTAATGGCTTAAAGGATGCCATTTGTTAATGGCCTCTGCATTTGTTAATATTTGAGCTACTTAATTGTGGTACGGAATCCACTGATTACTGGGTTTTTTTCCTATTCGTTCTTTTCTATGTGATGGTTATATGCAAGTAGGTCACAGAGGAGCTAAGGAGAAGCTAAGAAAATTTATGCTGTCTATAAAGCTATAGGCATGTGAGTGCTGAGGTGGCCCTCCAACGAGTGATGGCCATAGTGGGTGCACTGGGGAGCACTGGGGCTGCTGCATGCCCTGGTCACCCGCGTTCCCAAGGGGCAGCTCTTGTAGACGAGGGGCTTGAGCAGCTCCATCCCCATGGCTCCCCAGGCAGCTCCATCTCCACGTGAGGAAGAACCTCCTTGGTGTGAGGGTGCAGAGCCCTGGCCCGGCTGCCCAGGGAGCTGCAGAGGTTCCTGCTCTGGAGATCTCCCAAACGCGCCGGGATGGAGCGGGTGCTCTGGGTGTCCCTGTGGAGCAGGGGCTGCGCTGGGGGGTCCCTAGAGGTGCCTTCCAACCTGAACCATCCTGGGATTCTGTAAGAGACTGCTCAGATCACAAACTCCTACCACTATCTACTTCATGAGGCTAACCATATGTGGTTTTCTTCACACAGGAACAGAGGGCTCCTGTTATTGTCCCTGTTTTTCCAAATGAGAGGCTATTCCAGAGCCTCACTGCTGTGATATTTCAGCAACTTGCTCCTAACTCCCACACTTGCTTATGGCCAGTTTAGCCCAATGACCTTTTTGTCTTTGAACTTAGATATTCTCTCCCAGAAATTTGCTCTCAGACACATATGCACAGATTATCTTCTCCTTTAGTCCTTACTTTCCAAACAAATGAAGCCACTTTCATCTCTTCTTGCATGGCCAGGTCTCCACTTTCCAGTTTACTCTTAGCCTGTTCATAATCGCTTTCCAACACCAGTGGACAGGACTTCACACGTACTCTAGAGATGCCACAGCGTCTTATTTAATACCACTAAATTCTTTGCTTTTCCAGTGAAAATGCCATGTAAACTTTTCCTGTTTTCTGAAATCTTCCTGAATTCCTGAAATCTAACAAAGAAGCATTCAGTACACTGACAGATACATGCAAACTAGATGAACCATTTTCACATTAATGTAAGTGGTAAAACACCACTCATTGCCATCACACAGAGTTGGGGTGAAGCTAGAATTTATCTGGAAACCTCTCCCTATACATCCCTGAGAAATCAGATCTGCCCCATAGAGCCATGCAGGTCCCATCCCATCCCATCATGGCAAAGATCTGGATGAGCAAAACTAATGTTTGCCTTGCAGGTTCCCATAACTCCCGCCTTTCCCCAAGCAGTGTGAGAAGGAAAAAAGAATCTCCTTAAACTTTGCACTGTAGAAACTCTTGCAAGTCTTTTTTTCTCCTTTTTTTTTCTAGGTGAATTACAATAAGGTGACCGCCAGTCTTGCACAGGCTGCAGCTGCTGTAAATCCAAGCTCAAAATGTCAGAGCCGTAAACCATTTTGATGAAATGCCATCAAAGAAATCATATTTATCGGGATGATTTGTTGATACTGAATATCCAAACAGTTTGGAGTGCAGTAAAGTTCAGGGGGACGCCGGGATTTATGGCACTCTGTTGCTGGGGTTGTTAATAACATTTCAGGAGACTAAACAAGAATGTTCTAGGGACTCAGACACGGGAGGTGCAAAGAATTTCTTGCTTCTGAAAAGTGCAGAGAGGTCATCAATGCATTTACGGAAGTAGATTATTGCCCCATTTTAAAACAAAGTCCCACTGACCTGTGTTACTCACCATGACCTTTATTTCTGGTCTGTTTAAGCTCTTTTAGAGACTGAGAAACCAGGTTTTAGTTGAGGTAGGCCTAAATACCGGGACATGCACTCCAGTGTTCTCCCTTACTGAGCAGTCAATGGGCCGTGACCTGTAAGCGATCATTTTCTAAAAAGGCATTTGTCTCTCACTTGTAGGACACTAGATATCGTTGTTGCTCAATTGAGCATCCCTCCACGTTGCTTCTCTGCTGCACTGCTCTTGGTCCCGGTGCCAAACACTCATTCTGAGTTGCACAGAGCAACGTCATCCTGAACACAAGCCACACTTTCCTCCTGGGCTTGCTGATAGACTCTGTTGCTGACTGACCCTTGGTCCCTTCCCTCCAGGAGAATAACTTTTCAGTATCTTCCTCCACATCACTCATTATTGTATATTCTGAGTCTTCTTTATCAGCTCTGATTGGTGATGTCATTCTGCTGTACCTGGCTGTGCGTCCATGACAAAGGCCCACTGGGACCTTGAATGGACATCATGCCTTGGCAGGACCTGGCATGAACTGGAATGTGGAGAAAGGAAGCAGGGTTGTCCCAAGAACGTTTTTCCTGGATTTGCTCTGGAATGAGTACAGCTTGCTGCCCAGCTAATTGAACCCTTAGTCAAAAATATGCAACACTGGAGCATGAAAGTGATGGAGAACTTGAGTCCTTCACCAGTACGAATAACAGGCAATTTCGTATCTTAGTCTCATCCCATGTAAGCTCAGGAAAGTCCTGAAAGCTTCTACAGAAAGGGAAGACATTTTCCACTCAGCTTGAGTACAATTAAAAAGCACCAGCTGCCCTTTTCTCCTGCTCTCCAAAGGGTGGCCACTGACAAATGACAGTTTGGAGAGTAACTACTCCCACAGCAGGACCCTACATTATATTTGATCACAGGTTCTCTGCAGGGGGGGAATGGCCCCATTAAACATAAGAAATATGTTTTGGGAGGAATGGTTAAGTTGGTCAGATTTCCCATTAGAAATGTAAATTGTTTAAAGAACATGTGCTCCCCAATCAAATAAGACAGCTTATGGGCTCTGTTGTCTTTTCTAAAGGAAAAAAATTAATAATTTTTGTCAGAAAGAAGAAAGCTTTTTCTCCCAATTTTTTGGCAGCATTTTCACAGAAAGAGAAAAGAAAGAATGAAAGAATGAAAGAATGAAAGAGAAAGAGAAAGAGAAAGAGAAAGAGAAAGAGAAAGAGAAAGAGAAAGAGGGAAAGAGAGAGAAAGAGAGAGCAAGAAAAAGAGAAAGAGAGAAAGAGAGAGAGAAAAAGAGAGAGAGAGAAAGAGAGAAAGAAAGAGAGAAAGAGAGAAAGAAAGAAAGATTATGCAAAGGACAAAGAAGAGACCCAAACGTTTTCCAACCAGCTGTAGTCTCCTTTAGTTGCAGAAGGGAACAGATTTCACAATGCTCATAGGAAAACATTTCCCAAAGTTTTCATTTTCTTTCTTTCCTTCTTCCTTTTTTTATTTATTTTTTATTTTGTTTTGACCTTCTGGGATGGAAAAAGTTGAAAGTCATTTGATTAAATCAATTCTGAGAAACACATGCCTTAGAAAACTGGCTGCTCTTATAAAAAGAAAATATTGAACTACTTTTTTTTATATATAAATCCAAATAACTGGCTATTAACTGGATACTGTAATTATGCAAGATCAAGCAGATGAACAGATCTTTATTCCAAAAATGTCAAACCAATGCTGTAATCCAGCACCCAATTATTAAAACAGCATAATAGCGTGCTATCACACACAGCTACTGTGAAGCCTGGGGGTACTTTCATGAGTAGCCTTGGGCTACCAGACATAGGTCACAGTGTGGGTCCATGGTGGGGTGGGCACAGCAGAGCCTTGCAAGGGTTGGACTTGGCTGCAGGAAGCAGTAAGTCCTGGACCAACCAGTCTATCTGCGTGGGGCTAGTTTGGAGCCACTGGTGTCTCCAACAGCTTCCATGTTCCATGGAACAGTTCCATGTTCCTCCAGCAGTCCCTGTACTACACTGGAACTGCCAGGATCTGCCCCCTTCATCCACCACCTGGCTACCCAAGGGTGCTCCCACCACCGCCTTACCAAGGGCCCTGCACATCGTGGCACCACTTGAGGTTGGTGGCATCTGTCTGCTAACAAAATCTGGACATTTCACCAAGGGCTTTCATGTAGGACCATAAAAAACAGTTAAGATGCATGAAAATAGGTGAAGTTCTATGTATGGATCTTCATGATATACTTGTACGTAGCAAGGGAGGAGGCAAGAGTGAAGCTTGTTAATAGAGAATGACTTCTTTATACTGGTACAAGGTGGGACACAGGAAGATTGTCCTTTATCTAACAAATGCTAAATATACTGGCAACATCAGGATGGAAAATCATATAAAATGGAAGGAGAGGAAAACTAGAGCTACCAGATCCAGGCTGACCTTAGAGATAAGAGGGCAGATCTCAGCTGAGGTCTTTCTAGCAGCATTTTATGGGCCCAAACACTTTTAACTCAGTTTTGCAGAAAGGCTGAGCTAAGTGATCCATACATTTTATCCATGCATTTATGTCTATCCCACCACCCTACTCAGTAATCTCTAAATACCTGACTTACAAGATGATACAGTTTTTCAGGATAAGTGTGTCCAGAGTATGCATACTCTGCACAAAAATCTATATTAGCTACATTAGTGTCAATAATGAAGGGATTTGGGTCATTTCAAGTCAAACCAATGGTGCTGCTCAGCAGAAGCTGCCTCCCCAACCTTGCTTGCTCCCCAAAAAGTCACTGGGGAGGACAGCTAGGGATGGCTGCAATATCATTTTTATAGGTTCCCTATTCAGGGTCTAACAGCACTGTAATGGAAAACGTCCTTTGGTGGCCTATAAATCACTGTTTATCACTCCAGAGGCCTCCACAGGCACTGAGATAATGCACCAGTGTGATAATAGTGATCGATGGATATCTCTTCCCCGCCCTCAGCTCTATCAAACAGGCTGTTTTCCTGAGGGTCAGCAGTGAAATACTTTGGAGTGGAAGATGGAATTTGGAAACTGTCCATTCATAAGCTCTCAGCAAGAGGTCCGTATTAACCTCATTTTCAGAAGGTAATTTCCTGAGGAGTAAAGCTTTTTTTTTTTTTTTTTTTATTTTTTATTTTTAAGTTATGTAAGGG
>JAVCKT010012385.1:0-15345 GCA_032273925.1 Rhynchotus rufescens | reverse complement strand
CTAATTGTTGGGGTTTTTTTTCAGAATTTCAAAGAATATTCCTACAACAAAAGATGTTGAACCTCTACTGGAAATTGATGGAGACATACGGAACTTTGAGGTTTTCTTATCTTCGCGAACACCTGTTCTTGTAGCACGTGATGTAAAAACCTTTTTGCCATGTACTGTAAATTTGGATCCAAAGCTACGAGAAATCATTGCAGGTAAGTCTATATCCGAAGAAATGGAAAATGTCAGACTGTACTCACTAGAGCTACTCAGCATGTTTCACAGAATCCTCATTTGTTCATCAGTTTATATACTTGAATCCTGAATCACTGCAAAACACTCATTAAGCCTTGGTCTTGCAAGAATTTACATTTACACTTTCTAATTCTCCCTACTTCTTTTGTAAGATTTTTCCAAAACTTTGTGCTGTCTCCTTAGAGAGAGAGAGCATTTGGAGGAGTTTAGGGGTCTTCATAAACTCTTACAATAATTTGTCCCAGCTCTTCTGAGAATGACCATGTAGATGTAGTGCTCAAGAAAGAACAGCGGAGCTGCTGAAAGTGTCATCCATCCTTCTCCTTGAGCAGTTCTGCTTAGGGTTAAATACACAAAAAGGTACTTGGCAACAAGTTGAAACTGTTTCAGGTATTTGATAGTAAAACTTTTTTTAACCTTTTTATTTTTAAGATGTTCGTGCAGCAAGGGACCAAATGAATATTGGAGGACTTCCTTATCCCACGTTGCCTCTCCACGAGGCCCCTGCTAGAGCAACGTCTCTGTTCAGTCAGCCTTCTTCAGCTTGCTCTTCCACAACCTCTTTTAATGGACCTTTCAATAACGGGGTTTTATCACCACAACCTCATAGCAGTTACTATAGTGGTATGACAGGACCTCAGCATCCGTTCTACAATCGGGTAAATAATCTAGTATTAATTCATATTCTTATGATTGAATTTTATAATACTGTGAATGTTGTCTTCTTAAATATATATAATATAAAATACGTAATATAAAAAAAAATGAAAATTATATTTAGAAGAAGAAAAGACCAAAAGTTGGTAAGTTTCAAAACAAAAATTGTCCCTCACTATATGTAGTAAATTGTGTCAGAAATATAAATGACAAAAATGATGAAAAATGATATATTTGAGACACTATTGAGTGCTGAGACACAAGAGATTTTGTTGATTTTTTTTCTCTGGCAAACTTTGCAGCATTACTCGCATGGCTGCTCAGAATCCTGCCCTTTTTTAGTGACATAAGAACAAGTTAAATTATACAGAAACTAATGGGAGGAAACTACATCAACACAGTGTGTCTAGATGCGTCTTCTGTTTTGTCTCGTCCTTTGAGTTATCCTATAGTAACCTTTTCCACCAAGCAACAACATAGTTTGCATAAACTATACATTTCTGATTTTTTTTTTTTAATTCAGTAAGTTGTGGGCCTCAGAAAACATAATTCTAGGCATGACTCACTTTAAAATCAGTTAAATGGTTTACTGTGGAGTTGAGTTTAAAGAAGATTAGCAAAACTGTTTTTAGCATTGGTTCAATCTGAAAGTTTTAATTGTGGATGATTATTAGATGACACTATGGTTAATAAGAATGACTTTTGGGTATGTTTACATCAGAATTTGTAATAGTAATCAGCAGATGGCAGTTAAACCTAAGCACAAATTCTCATCAGTTAAACTGTTAACGGTATTTCTAATAATTTTGTTTACAGTTTAAAATTTCAGCATATGCCCCAGGTACCCTGTAACTTTTGATATTTGTAGAATATAGTCCGCCTTTTTTAAACTTACCTCTTACATTTTTCTGGAGTGCCGTCAAATAGAAAGTGTTCAGAAATCAAATATAAGTCGTTATCTACAAAAGTATACAAGAAATGACTTTAAATAGTGAGATTTCATAGCGAGTTAATTTTAAAAACAAGCTAAAAAATGAAAACTAGGTTATTCCTAAATTGATATTTATTGACTGGACAAAACATAACACTTTTAGCATAGAACCTTTTAAGTTACCTTTTGTAAAATTATTTTTATGTTTGCTCAGGTCAGTGACAATATTATGTTGTGCTGAAAATAAGCCGCCGTGTTCTCTGAAGTAGTGCAGTGCTCATTAAAAACTCATCACATCAGTTTTTACGGCTGTAATAAATCAAACTTGTGGGTATTTAATTGGAAACGCTGCTTTTGTGTCTGTGTTCCTGTACATGACAAGGCTTGGAATATGTGGTAGTACACACAAAACTTAGTTTTTCCTGGCCCTTTTAACCAGTACAAAACCAACTATTGCTGAGTCATAAACTGTTTTTACTATCAGCTTATCTGTTAATTTGTATAATTTGTATTACTTATGAATATAAGTAATAATATACATACTTTTTCCTTTTTTTTTTTTTTTTTGCTAAGGACAAAAATGTTTCTATTTTGGCCTTTCTGGAATTTTGTACCGTTCTCTTAAGGTACAGTCGTTTAAAATTTGTTTCAGAATTTCAAAGAGAGGCAAAGAACTATATTTGTTCCCTTGCTTGGTGGAGTACACTGTGTCCCAGGATAAATGTTGAGATAAGCGATGATAGTAGAAAATCTAGATTGCAAGGCAGTTACTAGCAGTGCCCACTCCTAATTCCTTTAGCACTTTGAATCACACTTGCACTTCTCAAGTTTTTTTTTTTTAAGGATGTTCTTCTTGTTTTAAATAGTAATAAAAGATCAGACTCTCCCCAGTAGTGATGTAAGGTTCTGTGAGATTGCCCAATTCTATCTAATTCCTGGGCTACAGGCTGGATTTCAGTTCAGCTTCCCAATTTTATTGTTATCACAAACCTGTGTGGAAGTGATAAGCCACTGTCCTATGGGAAAGCCAGTCTAATTGGGATTTTGCAGGGTAAAAACTAGAAATTATGGTATATGAAGGCTTATTCTTCATCACAGAAGCAAATTCTGTGCATCTTTATTCAAAAAAACGCAGTGATGATGCGTTTTTTAAAAAAGAGGTCCTGGTGGAGGTAATTTGCTGCTGCTGATCACTATTACTTGGTCCCCAAGATGCTGTTGAGGTAACCCAGGCCACAGAAAGTTACAGAAAATGAAAAGAAATTTAGACATGAGAACTTGGATCTGCATGTGCCTGAGAGAAACGTTCTGCTGTCCTGAGGCAGCCGTGGGCATTAGGTGGCCTCCCAAAAAAGCAGCTGGGCAAGTAATCTACAATAAGAGCACACTTACCAGGGGGGAAAAAAAAAATGTGACTTTAAATGGATTACAGAATTGATTTAAACAGATTATTTTTCTGGTAGAGAAAAAAAGTGATTAGTCATTTTTTGGGTAGTGATGAAACACATGATGAGAATAGGCAGAGGGGAGTAGTCATGTGATTTTTGTTTTCCAGCAGCAGTTTTTGTTGGATTTTGTTAGTTTAAAGTTCATGGGAGACAGCAGCTGTGACGTGGAATTCTGCATTTAGACGGATGGTTGCAAAACATGTCATGTGTTGGAAGAGCAGGCGGAGTTTTTGTGATAGTCTCATCGGAGAGAGTGCAAAGGTGGGGCCTTTTGAGCTTTTCATGAATTGCTCAATGTGCTGCTCGAGTTATTGCTGCATAATCAGACCTTTATTTCTCAGGTCAGCTGCCTCAACGCAAAGAAGATTTTTTTTATTGTTTTCATTTTTTGATATTTTATTTTATTTTTGTGTGTTTTTAGCTCTTAGAGCAGTACAATATTTCGAGAAATTACACCCCTTGGCAGATGGGTGATTGCTCTTTTTCCTTCCCCACCGTAGATTGGTGTTTGCCAGCAAGTGCTAAAATATTTTACTCTCTTCTGAATGTGGTGCATAGACCACTCAGAAGCTTGTCATGTGCAGAAACACAGGCCAAATAATATTTGCTGTTTTTAATAGCTGGATAAACTAATTTAAAAAATGTTATATATAAAAATACCGGAAATATGCACATTTTGTAAGAACTGCGTAGTGAATTAAAGGCAACGAATTCCCTATTTCTACTCTTCCTGAAGACTGAGGATCCTGTAATTACTACCCTATTGCACTGTTCCAAAAGAGAATAGATAAGGATGGAAATGTAAATCTTTATTTCAAGAGCTAACTCAATCTTCTTATAGAAATATTTAAAATAAGAATAATTGTTAATTTTGCAGACTTAAAAAATTCACAGATAGATAAGACAAAATTCCATGATACTGCAAAAGTAGTTTGCACTTTTTTTGTATTAAATCTGCATTGCCAGCTGTGAAGCCCATGCACAACTGTTGCCAGTGAGTGGCATTCCAGGCACACATAAGGAGTGTTGGATAAAGCTGATGTCATTTGGTGAATTTTGGGAGAGGTGCACACAGTTCATTGTCACACGTGGAGGGAAACTGGCTTTGTTCAGACAGAAATTTGTTGGTAATTTTGACTTCAGGTGACTTCATGAAGCGCCACCAATAGCCTAACTTCCCACTGGGATTCCTAATCCTGATGTGCTCTTAAGTCTTTTTTGGATACTCTGAATTTGTTTTCATAAAATTCATTTGCAAAAGAGAGTAAGAAGGGATATGGTAACATGAAGTGTAATTACAGTTAACTGATACTTGTGGAGAAAGAAATATTTTTTGTGTGAAAAATGTTTCTGAGACGTATGTTTGATAATTAACATTGTCATTTAAAATGATACTTAGATTGAACAATATGTACTGGCATATTTAAAAAAAAGCAAAGGTCAATTATTGTCTGCTGTAACGTTACCTCCAGCAAAAAACCCTCCAGAATGGCTACCACGAGTGCTGAAAGTTCTGGTAATGCCAATGGTACAAAAAATGTATAGTACCTATTGCCTCGGGTATTATGGAAGTTTACAAATTATACTGAACGTGTAGTTTTGATTTTAGTAGTTCTGAGAGAGTCATTTTCCAGTATTCAGACCGGATGCTACAGCGTGACCATCAGAAACATTTTTACTCTCTTCCTCAGGAAAGGCAATGCCGGAGCACCCATAGGTTTTGGGAACGGTTGCTCTGGGATTTTGAGGGTTTCACTTCAGAACTGAATTCTATTCAATGCAAAAAGTAAAGAAAGCTGCTAGTAATTGCAGTGTTTATTATGAATTAGCTGGATGTGTTTTTGTTGAAAAAAGTTTTGTTTTAGTATTATGTTTTGATTTGTGTAATTGTTTGTCCCTTTTTTGTTACGTTTTTTTTTTCCCATAGCCATTCTTTGCCCCATACCTTTACATGCCAAGGTATTACCCTGGCAGTTCTCATCTCATCTCACGTCCACCACTAAAAACGAGTTTGTCCAGGGATCAGAACAATGGCCTAGTAAGTATTTTGAAGGATAATTCGCCTACTAACCTAGACAATAAGTAGAGTGAGTAATGCAAAGTGAAGCTCATTAATGGTGATTCAGTACTAGACAAGTAGAAGCTTTATTTGATAAATACTTTAAATAAACATGTTATGTAAAATGTATTTTGTTTTTAACCTTAAGAATTATTTGCAGAAGAAAATTAAATCCTTCAGATTTAATTTCAGAATTCGGAAGTTTAGAGGAATATGACATGCAAGGTTGTCAAGAAAATGTTTTCATGGCAGCACCAACTGTGGTGCGGGAAATAAATGCATGTGGTGTAGTTGCATGAGAAAAAGAATGCCACTTGTAAATGTACGTGCAAATTTTACAGTAAGAAATTTCTGGCATGTTGGGAGGAAGTAAAATGACACCTTTGGCTTTTGCAAAGAGTGCAAGAAATTGGAAGGCCTAAGTGATTTTTTTTTTTAGTGTTCAAGTAAAAAAAACAAAATACATTTTATGATAAGTATGTATAAGTATCAATTATAAGTTTTTCTTCTAAGTACGTACAGTTCACCTTTATATATTTGTTAAAAAGTAAGAACGAGCAACTTCTAGGTTTCCATAGAATAAAATTCCTCTTAACAATATTTATTTTATTGACATAGATTGCTGTTTAAATGGAAGCATGAACTAAGGAGAGCTAAGAAATGAGCTAAAACCCTCATTTGTTGTTTGCTTTAATTCTAGAATATTGATCCATTGAACAAAGCTATTAAAAGGTTTTTATTTTTTTAATCAATCGTTTCTGTTGAATTCTATATTATTATGAGATCATTCTCATTCGTTGTTTATTTCATATTTTTGTTGAGCCCTTAATCGTTTTACCCGAACCGTAATATTTTGTTGTTGTTAGGATGTTATCAAGGAGGATGCTGATGAGGGTCTTTCTTCACCCACAGACCCCTCGATGGTAAATGAGTAGTCATGTGGTGTGGAAATTAGAGCATCTCATTGCTTTCTCAGCAGTAATGAGTCTGCATTAATCATAACTGCAGTCACTAACACTGCATCAATGGCTTTGGTGGGCAAATAGGTAGAGTAGTTGAAGACTAATGTAGTTCGTGAGCGAATTTAAGAGCTAATATTTCACTTATGTGGTGTATTATATTTTTCCCCTGTAGTTTCTGCTTTCCTTTCCTGGTAGCTCTGGAGCGTTTTCCATGAAGAGTGTTGTGGTAGCTAGATGGAGTAAGGAATGGCAGTGGGCCATTCGTTACTTAGATTTCTAGACTGAAGTAGCTGGCCTGCATCTCTTTCCTCCTTTAGTCATCTAGAAGTCATCCCTACTTTCTAGGTTGGTGCTGGAAAGCTGTAAAGTACAAAGAACTTTCCATAAAAACAACTATAATAATAAAAAAGTCTAGATCATAAGCTTATTCTTAAGTCGGCATGCTAACGTCTTTCTTTTCCACGATTTATCTTTACTTTATCATAAATACTCACACAAAGATGTGGTATTTACAGGTATCTTTTTTTTTTTTTACTGTAACCATGGAAATCAGCGGAAAATTATCATTTACTATTTACTACCAAAGCAAAAGGTTAATACATTTTTATATACTGCCAAAGCAAAAGGTTAATGCAGTTTTAATCATTTTCTGAATAGCTCGCTGCCAGTAGATGTTGGCCACAGTTGGAGCTTGACCTCAATTACTTATTCTTCTCGTGGGTCATTGGTGCCTTGGATGAAGGGGTGAACTGGGGAGAAGGCATCAGCAGCTCCAAAAACCTCTAAAAGGACTTCTCCTTAAAGGAGAGTCCTTTAAGAGCTCTTAAGGAGTAAGAGAACCTACTTAAGTACGTTCTTAAAGGAGTCCTTAAAGGAGAAGTCCTTTACGATGTTTTTGGGGCTGTTGGTGCCTTCCCCATGTTAGGGTCCTTATTGGAGCCTCCAGCCTCTACGCCAGCCCTTTGCAGCTTGCCAATGCGAGGGGAAAAATGAAAGGAATTTTGAGAAAATGCTGGCCTAGAGGTTGGAGGGAGTGTGGGAGTGGGGAGATGTGATTGGAAATTGGGAATGGTTGGAGGAGTCTCAGGGCAAACGTGGAGATCTGCCCCAGCGCAGGCCTGGTGGGTACTTATTGCCCCGAGTCTGCATCTTCAGCACATGTAACCTGCTGTTTCAAACTATATGAAGCTATACATCCAAGTTATGTGATACACTGGCAGCATGTGGGAAAATAAAGAGTTAAATCGCTAACTTTTTTTGTTGTTGTTAAAATAACAATAAAAGATTTAATTATTTTTAGGCCTTGTTTACAATTCTGATTACTACTGTGAATCTGGGTAGTGCAGCATAGAAGATTGTTGACTTCTTATGAACCAAGCCACATTGTAAAAATAAATTGGAATTCTTTGTGATTTTGGCCACTTTGGGCAGTGGAAATAGAAATATTCTGAAATGCTTTTAGTCTTATCCCAGGTTCTTTGAAAATCTCTTGTGTTCTTCCCAAAGATGGTGTCAGTCAGGACTGGGTACTAGGATGCCCCATCAGAATTTTACCCCTTTTTAAACACACTTCTTTTGCAGACTTTCTTGAAATTTCTATGAAAGGGAACAGTATTAGTGTTTAAGGCACTGCAATTATCCACAGATGATGCATGCAGTAATTTCATCCAGCTATTTGGGTGATAGATACAGTAATTTTATCCAGCTATTTAGGACACTCTCATTTGACGGATCATTGCTGCTATACTCGATGCAGCTTTTACTTATACCTCAATACATGAATTGATGCATACAAAGCAATGAAGTGAGCTAAAAAGATGTATGAAATAGTTAATGAATGCAAAGGACTGCCACTGGTTTGATGATTGGAAGAGAGAAGAACATGTAGAATCAAAATTGTCTTTCATACAAGCCTGGTGAGTGGCCAGAAGTGTTGCCATGGAATTAGAATAGCCAAGTAGAGAAGAATCCTTATTTTGTGTGCTTAAATCATACAGGATCAGCAACAGAAACTAGGGAGTAAGGCCCCTGCCCTTGATTTCATTCTGACATTAGAACTGACCAAGTTCTAAAATTGGAGTCCTAAGCACTTGGTTTGTGAAGTTAGTGTAAATCTAGATTAGTTTAATGAAAATTGGTAGATTTACATTGGTATAAAGATAAGGACCATTTAAAAGAACATAATGCATTGTGAATAGATTGAGAGCTGTCACCGATGAACTATATAATTTGGCTTCTGTCACCTTCCTTATTTGAATTTTGTTGTTCATAATGAGATTTTTTCAGTCCCAAGCTTTAGTTTTTGAGGAAACATATTTAATTTTCCCCAAGAGCAGCTGCTGTTTACTTAATGAAGTAAAACTTGGATGTCAAAGCAGTGAGTGTGGGCCCTACCTGTCCTACCACAAGGGACCTCTCCATGAGCCATGGGAGATCAGTTCTTACCATAGGATCACAGAATGCTTAAGGTTGGAAGGCACCTCCAGAAATCTTCTAGTCCAACCCCCTGCACACGCAGGGTCAGTAATTGGACCATACTACTCTATTTTTCATTTCTCCCATGCAATCTTCATGATTTTTCTCAAGAAAAGGGCAAAACAGCCCTTGCTGCTCACCCTGCTGTGCAGGCTGTTGTTTCTGACAGGAGCTGTAGGAATGTCAGTGGTGTTTTTTGTCACTGGGTTATAGTGTTGCCAGTATATGTCCATAACATCTACTAATACCTATCAGAAGTCCAGCTAGCATTGGTAGCCTGTCTGTAATGAATTTAATTGGCCATTTTAGTTTGCATTGTTAATTACGATGCGTTAGGATACGGCTCGTTGCAATATAATTACACTGTTTTAAATACCTTTTTTTCTCATACTACATTTAATTTTTAATGCCTTAAGATAAAGTTTGTGTTCTTCTAACAAGAACTAAAATGGCCCCTTGCATGGACCTTAGATAATTCTAGAAGGGCCTTGAAGAAACCTGAAGTGCTTTTCTGAAGCTTGAGCATGACCAAAGGTTGGCGGTATGGGAGTTTTCCAGATGCTTTATTGTGGCAGTATTATGCTTTTAATATTCACTCAGTTTGCTCTTAAAAATACCTTTGTGATTCTAGTGTTTTGCATGCTTAGATAATAAGGTTCTGTAGTTAATTGAGGTACATTGGTAATATAACGTAATCTTAAAATGGTCAGAAAATCTTTGTTTATCGACAGTTTTCCATCAGAAACACAAGGTAAAGCCTTCCTGCAAATGAAATGCAGCAAGAATCTGTTTATTTTATTTTATTTTATTTGCAAGTGCAAAGAATAGTAGACTTTTCATAGGAAAATTGTATAGCATATGCTACAAGTGTTTTACGAAGTTCTTAAAACCATTGGGCTCTGTCTGGGTTTGCTGATGAAGTCGAATGCATGTGGCCTTTACCTTGCTGTCTCTTGTACTTCCCGTGGCCCTGTGTGTTTCACTCGAAGCTGTTGTTTCTCTCCGTTGTGTCTCGCGCCTCTCCGGCAGCCGGGTAGCCAGCGACAGGTACAGCCGCTTTCCGGGAATTCCCGCTGCCTCCTGCCAGGGCCGTTTCAGGAGCTGTCACACGGGCACTTCATGCTGGGCTGTCTCTAAACTAATGCTCATTACTAGCCCCGAGGTTTGTTTTGACAAGCTGCTTCTAGCTTTTGCATGGCAACTCCTTCTCAGGCTAATGTTCCCTAGGCATCCGGAGCAAAACCACCAAGGCTGAAAAATGTGTCAGTTGAAGTGGAGTTTTAATTCACTCGCGCGATGACGACATCCCTAAAGCTGTTACATTACTTATTCTTCAGACAGTTCTTTATAAAAAGAATGATTTGGGTTAATATGTATCTATTTCAAACAGTTCACGCTTTAACAAAAATAGTCTAAATATTTTAGCACTTTTTCGTGTACTTTTATATACACAGAAAGAACAGCTTCTAAACTAACTCCTAATGCATGCAGAAATAATGACTTGCCTCTGACTGGGAAAAAGTATTTTAATTTAAAGCAGAACTGTTAAATTAGAAGTGCTTAAAACTTTTCTACATTTATTTGTGGCTAACAATAGGTACTGTTTTAATAGATCCAGGGAACAAAGGCTATTGAAATTCCACACATTGCTTTGGAATCGTTTACTTGAGCAATGCCATAATCTCCTTTTGGCTGTAATTGTTTCTTTCACTTTAATTGATAAGTTCTCTTTCAAAAAAAATCAACAATTTTTTGAATTAACTATCAAATTGTGTTTATTGATGTATTATCATCTAACTCATGTATGGGGAAACAATAGACAAAACCATTTGGTAATCTGAAGAAAAATTAAAAAGAGATTTTAAAAAAAATGAAAAAAATACAGATTTGCATAAGAGGAATGCAGTAAATAGCTGAAATTTCTTCCTGTCACCATCTTTTACTTGTTGGCTTATATCCTTAACTTGATGGGGATTTTAGCTATGCTAAAAATTGAGCTTGATAAAGATCTAAACTTCCTCCTTCAGGCCCCTAATGTAACAATTGGTTGGGTGTTACAGGCCTCTAATAGAACAACTGGTTAGGTGTTGCAGGCCCCTAAATACTACACTGGTTAGGTGCTATAGGCACCTAGTATACCAACTGGTCAGGTGTTACTGGCACCTAATTAGGGAGACATTGGAGAACCTGAAGAGAAATTGCCTTGTCTTGCACAAGAAATAGGTGCTCGGTGCCCTGATTCTAGTGCAAGCAAGAATGCTTACATTTTATGCAGTATTTTAAGTAGAGTTCTTACCTAGGAAAAGGGGATGTATCTTTTGTTTCTGAAGTGTCTTATTGGTATTAAATGCCAATACATACGTGGTACCAAAGCAAGGGTTAGAGCCTTGGATCTGTCTCCACCTAAGTGTGTTAATTCTAGGCCCAGAGCCCTCCAGTGCTTGTGACCAGAGATGTTTGCCTGTGTTAGCTGCCCTTCAAGCCCACCTGCAGCTGGACACAGCTGCATTTAGTTGCACCTAAACAGTGCAGCTCTGGGTAGCTCAGGTGGGAAAAATGCCTGGCTCCCCATAGGAAGACGTCTCTGAAAATGATTAATTTTAAATAACTCTCGGGTTAAATGGTAGTAGAGAATGAGATTTTGGATTGCTGACTTGAAATTTAAATAGTTAAGTCAATTCTTCTAAAATCCTGGTTTAGACAATTTAGATATGGCTAATATTATTCAACAGAATAATACATTTCTTGTTTTCATTGGTAAATGTCTTTGGCACTCATATTAGTTCTAGAAGCTAAATAGCTTTGAAGTAATTAAATAGAAAGGAGGAAAAATGTACTAGGACTATAAAAATAGTCTTCAGTGGTGACTGAGGAATATAGCCAAACTTGAACTCTGGATATTCAAAATTAACTTTTACATCCCAAGGTTTACTCATGTGACGAGCAGCTCTGAAGCTTCAGACGTTCTTTTGCAGCCTCCCACATGAGCTTCATTCCTATGTGTGGTCTGCAATGCTGAACCCAAAGCTTGATCTCTAGGGAGAGGGCAGCCCTCCTGTCCTAGAGAAGTGGGTACAAGTATTTCGCTGCTGATAGCACCAGCTCTGGCTTTGGTGTCAGTAATTTGGCCTACCTAGCTCAGCTGTTTAGAGCTTTGCACTTCATGCTGCTTAATGCACAAGCTTCTGTCCACGAGAGACAAGCTTCCTGGAGGACATGCTGTCTTAAGAGCCTCATTTACTTGTCCATTTATTTTCTTTCTGCACTTCCTTCGAAACGCTTACAAGCTGGCAACATTATCAGGGCAACTTTCAATTTCCAGATACGAACTGTGAATAATTTCCACTTGAATCTGGCCAAAGCTGCAGGCACATGACACTTGCTCAGTGTTTTGGAGGGCAGTGGCAGTGCTTCACTGTAGTTCTCTACTGTGAAGGTGGCTTGCAGCTCCCAGGTGATCTTGCATAAATGGAGCTGAAAGGACCCTCTGCAAAACTGACAGACATTGGTGACATTATCCAGTGAGTTGTGCTGTAGATTATCTTTGTCCGAAGCCAAACTTGAAATTTTTAAAACAGTAAATTCAAAATTACATGCAAAATTTTAAAAAGAACAAACTACTAAAATCAATAGAAAAGAGGAATTTGAAATAGATTAACCCTTGCATAGTTCCATTTTTATGTTTTTCTTCTTCAATAACATTTGAGTGTATTTTCTCACATAGGTAAGACTCAAGCTGCTTTGTCATTTGCCATATAAACAGCAAAATAAACGCTTCCCAGTATGTAGAGATGCTGTTATTAATTAAAGATGCCTGGCCAGCCTCGTTCTTGTTTGTTAATTTAAAAATGTGGTTTTGCACAGTTTGATTTGTGTTTGCATTGTGGAGCCCTGGGCGTGCTGGCTGCTTGCACAATTCTCACCCATCTGTTTTTGCTTCTTCTAGGGAGCAGGAGCAGGCCCAGGGTCGAGCACAGGAGCGTCCCACGTGCCTCTGAGCACGATGAGCGTGGAAACCGTGTGTGAGAAGCTCAAGCAAATCGATGGCCTGGACCAGACCATGCTCCCCCAGTACTCTGCAACTATAAGAAAGGTATCTGCTGGATGCCACTGGTGTCTTCAATACTTGAACAGAAGCCTTTTTTTCTTGGAAATTTACACTGAATATTGAGACATTATTACTTCCATACACACTGAGTTGGAAACACGTTTTTAGGAAAAGCTTGTGTTTCTCAGAGATAGTGCTCCCTTACAAGAAAGGAATCAGAAATGTGGAGGATTGCTAGTGGTAAGATTGGTTTATTTTGAGAAAAGAAACACGAAAAATAATTTCAAAATTACTGTGTGGGGATAGCAGTAGCTCAGGTGTATTGTCAGTACATCCTGTATCCAGGTGGCAGATCTCTGAGAAACTGGCACATCTCCTCTGTTGTATGGCAGAGTGGTGAGGAAGATTCCCTTCCTCTCCTGTCATCATCCACCTCTGTTTGCTTCAGACCAGCCCAATGAGCAATTCTGTTACTTTCTCTTTTTTTCTGACACATTAAAACAGAATTTTCTGTCTTTGTTGCTTTTCTCACCATTTTCTACCTCCCCCCATACATAGGAAGGGGAAAAATATGGATCTTTCACTTAAGTTTTTGAGGAGAAATGTTGAAAGTCAGGGTGCAGCTTGGTATGCCCAGCTGCAAGAATTTCCAGTGGTCCCAGGGTCCTGAAAGAATGTGCACGTTACCTCATTTGAGATCTGTCTTACTTGACTTCTTGCATTTTCACTGCAAGTGGGCCAGTTCTGAAAGGGAAGAATGAGGAAGGCTCCTTCTGGGCGTTTTCCTGGTTTGATTAAAACTATCTACTTAGCTATGGGAAAAGAACCTATTTCTGTTTGAGAAAACTATGGCAGTAGATGCAGTTTGTTGTCTATAAAAACTTTCTACCACTCGTGTCTTGTTTCCTTATGTCAATTGATAGAATGCACTGCCTCTCTGGTCCTTGTTTGACAAATTTAATAACATCTTTTCATGAAAGATGAATTACTAATTCTACTAACTACAAATTCTACAGCCATTCTCTGTTCCTTTCCTCTTTCTATTACGTTCTTTCCATGATGTATCCTAGTCCATCAGCAATCACAAGTAATTATTCTTTTTTAATTGTATTATATGGGATTGAATTTAAAATGGATATTTGGAGAATTTCCCTACTATACTCCATCCAACTTCAATTACCAAGTTAGTCTGTTGGTTTCTTACTCCACAAATCTTGTATTGATGATTTACAGTATTTAATTATATCATTTTAGGCAAATATAAATGGCCGTGTCTTGGCTCAGTGCAACATTGATGAACTGAAGAAGGAAATGAATATGAATTTTGGTGACTGGCACCTGTTCAGGAGCATGGTAAGATTTTTCTCTTCAATATTCTAGTCATCTTAAATTAGTGTTCTTGTTATAAACCTTACTTTTTCTTTCCTCTCTGATTGTATTTCTTAATTATCTTAAAATTGTGAAAATGTGAGTGTATTTACTGTAGCTTCATCTTTTTGTGTTGAGCCCTTTAACTGAGAGCTGACTGCCCATGGATTTTGTATTGTAATTGCTCGTGAATGCTGAAGTTTTTCCCTCTTTTTTGGTTTGCCCTTCCTATATGAGTGGCTGCCACCTTCTCTCCCCATTCTTACCTCCCCTTTCTGAATTCAGCTACTTGTTTTCATGAAATTGCCAGAACTTAGTTCTCTTTGAGACCACTGCCCCTCCGTTAACTTGGTTGTGGAGTTCCAAGTTGATTTGAGAGAGGAGATAGACTTTTAGAGATGCATTGCAAACAATTGCATAAGCCCCTTTTCTTAGGGAAACTAAGGTTTCAAAACTAATCATGGAGTGAAATAGATCTACGTATAGCTGTGTAGTCTTGGAAAGCTGCACTGAGTACTAATATTGAAGCACATATATGTAGCTGATTTCCCTTCTCTCTTGCTCACATTTTGAGAGTAAATGACAGTTTTAGGTTGAGGGATATGCATCCCTCAGAACTTCTATTTTTTGTTTTCTCTGAGTATTTTTAGCGTACTGCCAATTTGCTTCCTGAAAACTACAGTATGTCTCAGAACTGCTAAATCAGTCTTGAAAACACTGAGAATTACAGGAAGACGTTTATAGTCAGATTCAAGTTTATTAAAGCTGTAAAACTGAAGTGTTTGTTTTCTGCTCTTAAAATTGTGATTTAGCACTTTGTTTTACAAGACTTTATTGAAAATTGTTTACGGCATATAAATTCTTTTAAGGGTCTGTACAGTAATAAGAATAGTCTGTAAATAAAAGAAAAATCTCAAGTACTGCAGTATGATTTGCAGTAAAGAATGAATGCCCTAGGTCTTTAAACAGATCTTTCTTCTGTAAGGGAAGTACAGTTTTAAAACTGAATTGGTTACCCCTGTATTTTGCAGTTTTTAATTATTTTGAGAGGTTTTTTTTTTCCTGTTATGTGATGACATCACGCTTTTTATTTTCCCGTTAAGATCCTGGAAATGAGGAGCTCGGAAAGCCAGGGCGCCCCGGAGGAGGCGCGC
>JAVCKT010012384.1:0-15221 GCA_032273925.1 Rhynchotus rufescens | reverse complement strand
TTTTTTTTTTTTTTTTTTTTTTTTTTGGCCATGTGGTTATGTGGTTAGTCTTGGAGGTGTTGTGTTGGCTTCACAATCACCACACTCCTGGTGTTCAGCTTATGTACTTTGTGGTGCTTCATTTTGGAAATGCTGTTTCCTGTAGTTACAGTGTCAAGCTGCAGCAGCAGGGATGGCCTTCCCGCCTGGGGAGTCTAAGACTCCTGGGGCTGCATTCCCTCCTGCCCCTACGTTTTCCTAGGTTTTCTTATTTTCTTATTTCGAGACAAATATACATGAACCTAAATAGTCATCTTTAATTAAATTTCTCAAATCTTTCTCAAACACTTCGTTTTTTCACTTAATGTATTTCTGAGTCTAAATTATCTGTGGGTGGAAACTGAATAACAAAAAAATGATTGAGCTGTGTTCATTTTGAAGTCATAATATCCCTATATGTGCTAACAGTGAAATAACTGTGCATTGTCTTTTAGACTTCTATTTATACAAACTGTATTTGTGTAGTTGGATTTGGTTTGAAAGGCAGATTTTTCTGCATATCTTTTTGCTGGTTATCATTAATTTGCTTTGTTTTCTTGAGCATCAATGTGACGTAAGCAGATGTTTTAACAAAAGTGCTATTTAAGTGACTTTAATTTTGAATTCAGTCATAGTGTATATTAGATTATATAATGTACATATATATAGTATAGTACACAATGGAATGTATTCTTATACATTTTTTTAAGAAAAAAGTTACATAGTTAAGGATCTTTTTTTCATATTCCAATTGATTTTGGTAATGAATGTACTTAAAGCCTTGCATTCAAAACCGGAAGTACAACCTGAGTCACCTACTTTATTCATACTTCACTCTGATATTGTACTTAGTTCTGATTTCTCTCTCTTCTTGGTGAAAATCAATATTCTGACTCCTGTTTTCTGACTTTAATCAGCTTCTAATCCGAGGCAGAAACCAAACTCCCTAGTTTCCGTAGAAACCTATTGCAGGAAACTTTATCAAGGTGCTTTTTAAAAGGTCAAACAATGAGTTTCTTTTCTCTCTTTGCCATCATCTTCTGGGAATTCTAATAGGCTGCCAGAGGCGGCATTTTCCTGTTACCAGCAGTGATAGTTTGTGTTATAATAGACTTCCTGAGATACGTCAGAGATATCTGTGCCTCTGCATAGTTCCCCAATTTACTGTATAGTTGATATACAGTAAAATCGTCTCTGCAGCAGTGGCGCCAGTTATTAATAGCTGTGGATTGCATGTTATGTGAAATGCTGAGACAAGCAGCTGCTTGCTGCTTCGCGCAAGAAGAACAAAAAGTTGAATTTGAAATAACATGCTGTAGGATTTCTACCACTTTTCCATTTTGCTTTCTGTAGTTTACAACTAGCCTAGGCTCGGAGCTGTAAAGAGCTGGGAGAGGATTGTTTCCACGCGAGGGCATGCAGCATCTACTGCCTTGGAAAGCGTTGCTTAAAATTCCAACATTGAAAAAAATAAAGAGAATTTTCACCAACGCTGTGATCCATATGACAAATATCAGGGTGTTTTTAATTTCAGAGTTACTGTGGAATTCTTTTTCATATTATATACAAATGTTTTCTTTTTAAGATACCTTATTTAAAGGCATTTTTGACTGTAGAGCCTTCTGTTTTGACTTTGGAGTCAAGGAGGCAGACTTGGATGTCATGAGATTTTCTTTTTTCTTGGAAAAAAAAATTTGGTTTGCAGCAGAAGTATTTCTGCATTATGATCTATTTTCTAATGATATCCAATTTCCCTCTGTGTTTCCCAAATATCATTAATATTTTCCCCTTTCCATTATATCATTTCAGGTGTACATCAAAGTAATAGATACAAATAATCACAGGCCTCAGTTTTCCACTTCAAAATATGAAGTTGTTATACCTGAAGACACTGTACCAGAGACCGAAATTTTGCAAGTCAGTGCCACAGACAGAGATGAGAAGAATAAACTGATTTATACTATGCAGGGTAGCACTGATCCCATCAGTCTCAAAAAATTTCGTCTGGACCCAGCAACTGGCGTTCTCTATACTTCAGAAAAACTGGACCATGAGACCATGAACCAGCATATTCTTACAGTCATGGTAAATAAACACCTTAGTTCTGCATTTGCTGAAGATAGCAACAATCATATCTTTTTTTTTTTTAATGCCTTTTTGTTTTGCTTCTCACCCAATATAAACTTTTATGTGTATGTTGAGTTTGACTGTGACTGGGGCAGATTGAACTCTGAATTACTACTAATATTGGATGAACTACTGCAATAACAGGGCTAATATAGCACGGTGCTAATGGCTGGTAATGTGCTACTTGTTCTAGGTTCGAGATCAGGATGTTCCTGTGAAGCGCAACTACGCCAGGATCATCATTAACGTGAGTGACACCAACGATCACGCGCCGTGGTTCACCAGCACTTCCTACGAGGGACGGGTGTACGAGTCGGCAGCTGTGGGATCAGCAGTGCTCCAGGTTACAGCTTTAGATAAGGACAAAGGGAAAAATGCAGAAATTGTGTATTCTATTGAGTCAGGTATGTTGACGTTCTTAAATCTTCAGTCTGTTTTAAAATAATAATTCTTGACTGTTCTATCTGTAAACATATATATATAAAAAAAAAAGCTATGAGAAAGAGGGTGATGACAGAAGTCTGTGTTTTATTTTGTCATCTGTTTAAGCCATAGTCTTAGAGCTTTGAAACTGGAATGGATTAGATAATTAATATTCATCTCCCTCATCTATTTTTACTACCCTCCGGAAGAAAAAGCTACGGATTATCCTTAAAAGGATTTTTTCATTAGAAACTGCAGAAGCATTAAATTTAGATCTTAAAATTGCATTCAGTACTGATGACGTAGGTTATGTTTTGAGGCATGGGCACAGTAAGTATTTGATGAAAAGAGTAAGAGCCTGTGACATATTTGTTGGTTTTCAGTATAATGTGAATGAAGGAAGCTCAAAAATAAAAATCTATATGCTATTGCAGACGAAGCTACCAAGCAGTCTCAGTTAAGTTAAGCTTTTTAATGATGCATACCAAACACTGGCTAGTTGGAAGCGAGTTTGGTTTCAGGCCAGGAAATCTGTACACAAATCTGTCATCAGCAAGGTCCTGAATTATTTAGCCAGTATGACTGAAAAACAAGTAAAATTGGCCAAAAAGCAGAGTATGTTCTTCAAGTTGTGTTAGCATTGTGCTATGCTCTTTTGAAGCTAGGAAGGATTTTACAATAAACGTTCCAGTAACATGTATAAGAAACTGAATACTAGAGTAGTAGGTAAAAAAGTTATATAGTTACTGCTGTGTGCAAGATGATGTGGGCAAATGTTGTCTCTTTATTGTTGCCAAAAGTTATTTTATAAAGATATAAGAATTGCTTATTTTTTTTTTTTACTCCCAAAGTGTTATTTTGATCTAGAAGCATGCTCTAAGACAGTACTTAAACAAAGCTGTGATTATGACACTCTGAAGAGGGAGAATATATTTAAATGTCTGATAAGTTGGCTTAAAATCTATCTTTGTTTTCTGCGGTTTGGAGGAAGACAAGCCTTTTTACTAAGCAGGACACGACTGTTCGTAAAACTCCTCTTGCCTCCCCTAATTCAGTAGTACATGTTTTGTGAATAACAAAGCCTTGCAAGAAAAAATGTATATGCCTGCTGTCTGGCATGAATTTACACCCTGTTCTTTTCCTTTCTTCTAGACTTTTGTAGGAGTAAATGTGAGACTTTTGGATTTGTTTTATAGAATTGTCATCTACTGGGAGGTTTAAGCCTTACAGCTGATGTTTTAAGCATATGGAATGAACATTCTTGAAATACTTGTGATGTCTGATGAGATTTGTAATGGCATATTCTAAGAATGCCACTGTGTTCAGAGCCTGCACTAAAAAAAAAAAGATAGCATCTTCTGCCTACTTATATGCATAACTCAGAAGTTTTCAATGGATGTTTCCCTGCTGAGAACATGGCTTTAGGAATGTAATGTAATTTTTAAGGGGGTAAAATGTTAAATCTTACACTGTTTTAGTGCTTGAGTTGAATTACACTGTACACAGTATTCTCTACAGTCTCAAATGGATAGTTGAAAACAAATGCCTTTCAAACGTCAGCTGGTATAATTTAGTTGGTCTTTTTTTTTCCCTAATATTTTATCACAGGGCATAATTTGACTGTCAATATGAAGTCAAGATGAAAATAAATTCTAGTCTAATTCAGAAAAATCTTTAATTTTGTAACAGTAATTTAAAGGATTCTTGCATAAGCACTTGAGAATCAAAAGTGTCATAACACTTTTTCTTCCAAAAAATCTAGTTACTTTAGATCATATAGTATAACTCTTCTTCCCCTAATAGCAGCTTCTGAATGTGATTTTCTTTCAGCTTTAGTAGATATTTAATTTGGTTTAAACATGAACTCAGTAAGAAGGGTAATTTGAAGAAAATATACATAATTTTTGGTGTTGAAAGCTGCAAAATACCTGTGAACTTTATTAGCTTTTTTTAATTGAAGATAAATCCAAATTTTGAATTTATTTTGAAGTCTTGGGTACCTTTACTAACTCTGCTTGCTGCCATTTCTTTGAGTAAACTTAGAATTATTGCTAATTCATTATATAAAGCTTTCCAAAGAAGCTAAAGAACATTTTAGAACAAAAATAAGAAACCTTTAGTTCCCTGTGTTCTCTGTATATCATCTATTTAGATAATGGCTAAATGAACAATCTTTCTTTAATTTTTACACACCTTTTTCTTAATTACATTTCTCTGTATTCTAGGGAATATCGGAAATGCCTTCTCTATAGATCCCGTTTTGGGTATAATTAAAATTGCCAAAGAACTGGAGCGGAGTAACCAGGAAGAGTACAACTTGGTAGTGAAAGCCACGGACAGAGGGGATCCTCCGCTGAGTGAAGCGACTTCTGTGCGTGTGTTTGTTACCGTTTCCGATAACGCCTCCCCCAAATTCACAGCCAAGGAGTACTCGGCCGAAATCAGTGAGAGTGCCAGCCTGGGTTCGTTTGTCGGGATGGTGACAGCGTACAGTCAGTCGTCCGTGGTTTATGAAATAAGAGATGGTAATATAGGTGATGCCTTTGCTATCAACCCAAACTCGGGTGTTATCGTCTCTCAGAAGTTACTTGATTTTGAAACTTTGCCTGTTTACACGCTGACTGTGCAGGGGACAAACATGGCTGGCTTGTCCACTAATGCCACCGTTCTGGTGCATCTGCACGATGAGAATGACAATGCACCAGTTTTCACACGAGCTCAATATACAGGACTCATCAGTGAATCGGCTTCAATTAACAGCGTGGTTCTAACTGACAAGAACGTGCCACTAGTAATTCGAGCTACAGATGCTGATAAAGAATCAAATGCTTTGCTTGTTTATCAAATTGTTGAACCGTCTGTCCACAAGTACTTTGCCATCGATTCTAGCACGGGTGCCATCCGGACTGTGATGAGCCTGGACTACGAGGAGACGAATATTTTCCACTTTTCAGTGCAAGTGCATGATATGGGGATACCCCGCTTATATGCAGACTATGCAGCTAATGTTACTATTTATGTAATTGACATCAATGATTGCCCTCCTGTGTTTTCCAAAGAGTTGTATGAGACATCCATTTTGGTTCCCACCTACAGAGGAGTGAAAGTCATCAGTGTAAATGCCACTGACGCCGATTCGGGCATTTTTTCACAATTAATTTATTCCATTATTGAAGGCAACATTGGAGAAAAATTTTTCATAAACCCTAAAACCGGAGTTATAACAGTACAAAATACCACTCAGTTACGGAGCAGATATGAGTTAACAGTTAGAGCATCCGATGGCAGATTTGCAAGCACTGCATCGGTAAAAATTAATGTGAAAGAAAGCAAAGGAAGCCAACTGAAGTTCACACAGAGCTCGTACTCTGCAACAGTGCAGGAGAATTCCACCGAGGCAAAGACAATAGCTGTTGTCACTGCTATAGGGAATCAAATAAATGAGCCTTTGTTCTATCACATTCTAAATCCAGACAGCAGATTTAAAATAAGCTATACTTCAGGAGTCCTTTCGACAACTGGAATACCTTTTGATCGTGAACAGCAAGAATCTTTTGATGTGGTGATAGAAGTGACGGAGGAGCATAAACCATCAGTTGTGGCTCACGTTGTGGTTAAAGTCATTGTGGAAGACGTAAACGATAACGCTCCGGTTTTTGTCAATCTTCCCTATTATGCTGTTGTTAAAGTAGACTCTGAAGTAGGCCATGTGATTCGACGTGTCACTGCTGTAGATAAAGATACAGGCAGAAATGGGGAGGTGCATTACTATCTCAAAGAACATCATGAACACTTCCAAATTGACCCCACTGGAGAAATTTCCCTGAAGAAAAAATTTGAACTTGACACGCTAAATAAGGAGTATATGGTCACAGTGGTGGCAAAAGATGGAGGAGAACCAGCTTTCACTGCTGAAGTTGTAGTTCCAATTACAGTTATGAATAAAGCTATGCCAGTTTTTGAAAAGCCTTTTTACAGTGCAGAGATACCAGAAAATGTTCAGCTCCATAGCCCTGTTGTGCATGTACAAGCAAACAGCCCGGAAGGACTTAAGGTGTTTTACAGCATCACGGATGGAGATCCTTTCAATCAGTTCACTATCAACTTCAACACCGGAGTCGTAAACGTTGTCGCCCCTCTCGACTTTGAGGCTCATCCAGCCTACAAACTGAATATTCGAGCAACAGACTCCCTAACTGGGGCTCACGCTGATGTCTTTGTCGACATAATAGTGGAAGACATCAATGATAATCCTCCTGTGTTCACCGAGCAGTCTTACGCCGTGACCCTTTCTGAGGCTTCTGTCATTGGAACATCTGTTGTACAAGTGAGTGCTACGGATGCTGATTCTGGAACAAACAGAGGCATTTCCTACCACCTAGTTGAGGATAACAGTGGGAGTCAAGACTTCTTCCACATTGACAGTGTTACTGGACTCATTCTGACAGCAAGAACTTTGGACTATGAACAAATTCAACAGCACAAATTACTAGTTAGGGCCATAGATGGTGGCATGCTGCCTTTGAGCAGTGATACTGTTGTCACTGTTGATGTAACTGATCTCAATGATAACCCCCCTCTGTTTACCCAGTTGCTTTACGAAGCTAAAATTAGTGAACTGGCTCCTCGTGGGCATTTTGTGACATGTGTACAGGCCTCAGATGCGGACAGTTCTGATGCTGACAAGCTGGAATACTCCATTCTGACAGGCAACGACCACATGAATTTTGTAATTAATAGTAAAACTGGCATCATCACCATCTCAAACCTACGCAGACAGACCCTCAAGTCACATTATAATCTTAATGTGTCTGTGTCTGACGGAGTCTTCAGAAGCTCAGCCCAAGTGCATGTTATTGTAACCAGTGCCAATATGCATAACCCAGTTTTCAGCCAGAATGAGTATGAGGTGGAACTAGCTGAAAATGCCCCCTTACATACTTTGGTGACTGAGGTTAAAGCAACAGATGAGGATTCTGGTACTTATGGCCACATCACTTACCACATAGTAAATGACTTTGCCAAAGATAGGTTTTACACAAACAAGAGAGGGCAGATATTTACCTCAGAAAAGCTTGATCGTGAAACACAAGCTGAAAAAGTAATTGCTATAAGTTTAATGGCCAAAGATTCAGGAGGAAAAGTTGCTTTCTGTACAGTTAATGTAATCCTTACAGATGACAATGATAACGCTCCTCAATTCCGAGCAACAGAATATGAAGTAAATATCGGATCTGATGTTCCAAGGGGAACTTCCGTCATCAAAGTCTGGGCATCTGATGCGGACGAGGGTACAAATGCCGATATCACATATGCTATTGAAGCAGAGTCTGAAAGTGTTAAAGAGAATTTGGAAATTGATTCATTGTCAGGGGTAATTACTACAAAAGAAAGCTTAATTGGTTTAGAAAATGAGTTTTTAACCTTCTTTGTTAGAGCAGTGGATGGTGGTTCCCCCTCAAAGGAGTCCGTTGTTCCTGTCTACGCTAGAATACTCCCACCAGAAGTGCCTCTCCCTAGATTTTCAGAACCATTTTATTCTTACACGGTTTCTGAGGACCTTCCAATTGGAGCTGAGATAGATATTGTCAAAGCAGAGCATAACCAGACTTTGGTGTATAGCCTTGTTAAAGGGAATACTCCTGAAAGCAATAAGGATGATTTTTTTGTAATTGACCGACAAAGTGGGAGATTGAAGCTTGAGAAGAAGCTTGATCATGAAACAACTAAGTGGTACCAGTTCTCAGTGCTAGCCCAGTACGCAAATGAAGGTTATGATGTTGTTTCTTCAGTGGAGGTAAGCATTCAGGTAAAAGATGCAAATGATAATAAACCAGTTTTGGAGTCTAATCCCTATGAAGCATTTGTTGTGGAAAATATGCCTGCTGGAACAAGAGTCATCCAAGTTAAAGGAACTGATTTAGATTCAGGACTCAATGGGCAGGTTACTTACAGCTTAGATCCTTCACAAGAGCTGGACGTTTTAGAGTCTTTCGCCATAAACATGGAAACTGGTTGGATAATCACTCTCAAGGAGCTCGATCACGAGAAACGGGACAAATACAAAATTACAGTGGTTGCCTCAGACCGGGGTGAAAAAACCCAGCTATCTTCTACGGCTGTGGTTGAAGTTACTGTTACAGACGTGAACGACAACCCACCGCGCTTTACTGCAGAGATCTATAAAGGGACGGTCAGCGAGGATGACCCTCCTGGTGGGGTCATTGCCATCCTGAGTACCACTGATGCTGATACAGAAGAAGCCAATAGACAAGTCTCCTATTACATTACAGGTAAATGGTTTTTGAGTTATGACAGAACAATCATCTGAGTAATTCTGCAATGCTGTGAATTACGATTTAGTCTTTCAAATTATTAGCAAACGTACATATTTTGAATCCATATAGTGGCAGGAAAAATATCATTATTTTTAAAAGATAAAAGGCTAAAAAAGACTAAAAGATTAAAAGCTGTTGGTAGAAATGAGTTTTTGAAAGCAAATCTTCGGCTGTGTTTGACACGTACTTGAAAAGTCTTTCTAAATATGTTGTTTACTTCTTATATATCAGATTTCACAGTATTAACCCTAAAATAAATGATGCCATTAAAGACCAAACCAAAGAATTCATAAAATAATAAAATTTTCAAATTTTAACTGATTTTAAGTGGAGTATTTTAATTTTTTTATTTAGTATATGTGTGCTATAACTATAATATTGCATTAATTTCTATGTTATTACTTATAGCGTATAGTTAAATTATATAGCTTCATATAAATTATATAATTTATAGCTGTAGTTAAATTATTGTCTAGGCATTCATCGACTGTCTTCATTGAAAAAATATATATTTCTTTATAGAGTCAGAGAGAGTGTCTGCTTAGTTGCATTTATATTATTTATTTATATAGAGCTGTAAGTTAATGTTGATAGACATTCTCATTCTTATCTTTAGTAAACTATCTATTGATATTTCAGGAGGTGATCCCTTGGGACAGTTTGCTGTTGAAAATATACAGAATGAATGGAAAGTCTATGTGAAAAAGCCTCTGGACAGGGAAGAAAAGGACAATTACCTTCTGAATATTACAGCTACTGATGGGACCTTTGCAACTAAAGCTGTGGTGGAGGTTAAAGTTCTTGATGCTAATGATAACAGCCCTGTTTGTGAAAAGGTAGGCGCAATCTTATACCTTACGTTTAGCTGCTTCCCTAGGTAAAATGTGAGCTCATTTTCTCTAAAATTATATCTCAGGGGATTGACAGATCTTCCCTAGTAACAGAAATATACTTTGTACTACAAAGGCAACATGCTACAAAAGAATCTGGGGCAGATTTCTTAGCAATTTAAAAAAACCAAAGACAATTTGATGTTGTAATTTCATCATTTGATGAGGATTTGAGGAACTTGAAGACAAATTAATTCATTATTTTCCAGTGTTAATACACGGTTTTGCAAAAGAAAATATTTTAGACTGTCGCCATGATAGTTTTATATAATTCTTTCTTCTGAAGTAGCTAAAGTCTCGAAGTCAAAGTATTTGTGCATTTCCAGTGGTAAGAGTTAGAAGAGTGGGAAAGACTGGAAAATTGGAAGTTGTAGTAAACAACACCAAAAAAAAATGTAATTTTTTTTAAGAATGGAAAGAAACAAGAAAGCAAAACCTGAAAGTATAATTACTTTATAAAAAGGCCCTGAGTTCAATCAGAGTTTTTATATTTTATTTCTTCTCTTAGCACCTGTGGACATTTCATAACCACCACATTGTGTTCTGTTGAATAGATTTGATATTATTGGATTGGAAAGGCAAAATCTTTTCTTAATCTGAGAAGGATCAAGGATATTGTCAACATTTGATTCTTTTTATTAGTCTGTGTTTCTCAATGTTTTTAGCTTTATCCCTTTGTTAATACTAGTCTTGGTTATAAGGGCCAGTCCCTCTATAGTAATTCTCATGCCTAACATGAATGAGAGAGACTGCTTAGTGTCTTTACCTACTAATCTTTTTTTTCTTCAGCTATTATTAAATCTGGAAGCCTGTAACTCTTTTATACAAAAGGCAAGTGTTGGTTTCTTCTAGATTCAGTTGGACCTAGGGAAAAGGACTTGCCAAAGGATGAAAACATTAAGTTGCCATAAGAAATTCACAGCTACAAGAGTGGGGATTATTAGTCTTAGAGGTGTTTAGAGTTGGTAGCCTTGCATTGACACTCAAGAGTCCATAAGGTTGCAAATGTCAGTAATAATTACCTTTCCAAGTAATTCATTAACTGTGAAGTAATTAATTAGAAAATTCTCAAGTCCTTTTCATTTTCAGGTATTTCATTCTCTAGTTCACTTCATATGTTCCCAACGTTCACAGTATCTCATCTGTCATTCTCTTCCTCCCTTCCTGTGCACCTTCTACTTACTTCATATATTTTAATTATACAATGTTATTTTGAAATCTTTTAGGCCTTGTACAGCGATACTGTTCCTGAGGATGCCCTTCCTGGCAAACTGATAATGCAGGTGTCTGCCACGGATGCAGATATTCGTTCCAATGCTGAAATCACCTATACGCTGCATGGCACAGGCGCAGAAAAGTTCAGACTGACCCCAGACACAGGTAAAACTTGGCACACTTTATAGGCTATACGGCCATAGCCTCAATTTATAAAAATGTTTTACAGTAATCTAAGACAAACATAAATGTCAGTATTTTGTCAGGATTTTAATATATAAAATTTCAGAGGAGGAAAGGTAGGTTTTTTGGTCTGCCCAAAGTAGAACGCACTGGTGCACTGCAGCTGTTGACTCAGCACTGATGAAATTATCTTCAAAAAGAAAATGGTTGTTCATCTTTTCTGAGCACAGAAGGATTTTCGAGGAGGAAAGCATGCTAGACTACACATTATGGGCCGCCTAATGAAGCTTGTTTCCATTGATGTTGTTTACTCTGTTTGTAGGTGAACTGAAAACATTAATGCCACTTGATCGTGAGCAGCAAGCAGTTTATCATCTTCTAGTGAAAGCCACAGATGGAGGAGGAAGATTCTGCCAGGCTAATATTATTCTGACTCTGGAAGATGTGAATGATAACGCTCCGGAGTTTACAGCTGATCCTTACTCCATCACTGTGTTTGAAAACACAGAGCCTAAAACGCTTTTAACGAGAGTGCAGGCAACAGATGCAGACACAGGTACTCATTCTTTAACCTATGCTCTTGCCATGGTCTCCAAGTTACAGTTGTGTTTATTTGGTCTTATCCTGAGAAGTGTTAGGTTTTCCAGTGGAATTGACAGATGTTCAATACCTCTCAGGATTAGACTTCTGAATGATATATTTAGCTCTAGTAAATGATGAGAAACCTAAGTTTCATGTGTTAGTAGCTTGGAGAACATCACTTTTGTGTCTTTGACTGTGCAAGAAAGGATGGAGGAGAGAGGCGAAATGAAAGATTTCTTTTGTGCACTTAGCTATTACTGTTCTGATGCTAAGTCCTCTCCTTTACTCCTGCAGTAAGTAAAAGGAAGTTGAAGCCCTCTCAAGTCACATTTTGAATATATGCTCCTCAGCCTAATTGGTGATGATCATTTCCTAAAGAGACCTTGGGTTAAATATAGCTTTATGTATATGCAAACTTATACGTATACCTTTATTTTTATATATATATATATATATATATATATAAACACTCTGCCTGTTTATTATCACTGTTTAGTTCTAAGTATTAAGACATGAACTGAAAACGACATTAGAAAGAATTTGTTCTTAAGACTTGTTAATATATTTTGAAGAAGAACACAAGAGAATGGGGTCTTGTTTAAAGGTATATGATTTTTCTATATTTCTTATCCTTTTTTAATTCAATAATATAAATGATCATCTCATTGTCATGAAACAACTGAACTGATTTGTGCTATGACAAATCCAAGTTATTGGACTGGAAGATAAGTCAGAAGTTTTCATACTTGCACTAGTCTTCGAGGCTTAGGGAAAAAAATGCACTAGTCTTTGAGGCTTAGTGGAAAAAAAAAGACCTAAAACATTAAGGTTTTTGTTTGTTTATTTTATACTTATATCCTTATAGAGATCTTCCCAGAAATGATGTTCCTGTTAATTCTGGGACATGATTCTTAAACCTACTGGAACAGAGCCTGGTTACTTGATGCAGTCCAAATTCCCCATATTCTTCAGTGTTATTTTTAAGCCTGCTAAGCTGATGCTTTTGTTTTAAAGTTATAATTTATATTACTAATATTTTCATATTAGCCACTGCTGTGATTGAAACAGAATTGTGCTTTCTTGTGACAGAAAATCTGTATGATGAAGAATTTGTTTGTTTAAATGAGACTGTACCTTTTGGGGAATCATTCTCTCCTTGACAGGACCTGTTAACTGAAACCTGTAACAGGAACTGTTGCTGAAATTTACTTTTAAGATGAATGACAGTATTTCACATATGTGCTTTATTTCTGTAGCTATCAGATCCACTTTTATTTTGGTGTATTTTTCCTGTGTCTTTTTTCAATACTCTACAATTCATTTTAAAATACAGGGATAAACCGTCGAATCCACTATTCACTGGTGAACTCTGCAGAAGGCCAGTTCTCTATTGACGAATTCTCTGGAATCATCCGGCTGGAGAAACCTTTGGATCGAGAGCTGCAGGCTGTGTACACGCTGACTCTGAGGGCTACAGATGAAGGCTTACCTAGAAGACTCTCTTCCACAAGTAGCCTTATAGTGTCTGTTTTGGATATAAATGACAATCCACCTGTGTTTGAGCATAGGGAGTACAGTGCCAGTGTATCAGAGGACACTTTGGTTGGGACCGAGGTTCTGCAGATCTATGCTGCGAGCAGGGACATCGAAGCCAATGCCGAAATCACGTACTCCATAGTCAGTGGGAATGAACACGGAAAATTCAGTATTGATTCCACAACAGGTAACAGAACAAAGCTGAATATATGCTAGCCTGACTGAGTGCTCTTGCTCTACTATGCTTTGCAGTAGTTCAGTTACATGGATTATTATACATTATCTATTTATAGTAACCAGACAGCCATCCTGGCTGCACAGCCAGTGATGCAATTTGTTGGCCCATTTTGCCAATATGCAAAGGACAGTGGACCACAAAACAAGAACTTTACTTAATGCTGCTGCATTGGGTTTGCTTGTGTATTAGATTTATTTAGTTACATAAGAATAAGGATTTCCTAAGCAGAATGTTCCCTGCCCTGACAATGTAAGGATCCTATAATTATGGGAGCCTGATAGTCTGTTCACAAACGCCATTAGGTGCAATCAGAGTGAGTAGCCAGACTTTGTAAAAGAAAGATCAGAAACTATATTGATAAGGAAAACTAACCCCCAAAGATGGTAATTCTAGAGGAGGTTGATAGGGCATTAAAGAAAGATTGGAGTATTCTATTCAAACATATGTCCAGCATGGCAGAAAAAAATTTAGGCTTGAATGTTAATCACATTTAGTTTCAGAAATCACTTAGAAGAGTTTTGGAAAATATTACCTCATTAATGGCAATATTTTATTACAAAAAATATTTTTTATTAAAAAATACTTTTTTTTCTTATTAGTTGAAAATTAAGAAGAGAACTTTTGCTAAACATTTTTTTTTAATTTTTCTTCTTTATTAATGAAAAAGAGCCAAGTAGTTTTAAGGTGTGAATCTTGTGTGGTAATGGTGGGAACTTCTAAACCTTTTACTCTGAAGTGTAAAACCTGATTATATCATATTTTAGCTCTGCCTTTACGGTGATAAATCAAGTCCTGAAGAAGCTGCTTATTTATCAGACAAACTGTAAACCTGTAATATGTGCTACTACACACACAATCTCTAATTCTTTTACCATTTTTCCCCTTTTAGGAGCCATTTTTATCATTGAGAACCTGGATTATGAAGTTTCCCCTGAGTATTACTTGACAGTAGAAGCCACAGATGGAGGAACCCCTTCATTAAGTGATGTGGTAACCGTGAATATTAATGTAACAGATATCAATGACAACACTCCTGTGTTTAGCCAAGACACTTACACTGCAGTCATCAGCGAAGATGCTATCCTTGAACAGTCAGTCATTACGGTAGGTATTCTCATCAGCTTTTCCCTTGAAATGGTCTGTTATAGCTATCGTTCTTTCAGTCGTGGAGGAATAAGTATTAATTTGAAGACATAAATAAGTGAATAAATTTGCCACTGAGTGAACTGGAAAAGTTTCGGAACCAGGGACACGATGCGCTTTGGGCAAGCACGCAGTATGGTGTGGTGTGCTTGTATTCAGCTCACGAGAACATGACTTCATTTTCAGAAGGAATTCAGGAAATGAGTTAGGTGGCGAATATTATGATGTTCCTCCTGAGAACTCTGTAATTTTACAGGGCCTGAAACAGCTGTGCTTGTTTTCAGGATGCCTTTATTAGCAACATGAAGAATGTCTGTCTAGACCTGTTTTAAATGAGCCTGTAATGTCCCGTAGGTTATGGCGGATGATGCCGATGGACCTTCAAACAACCACATTTACTACTCCATTATAGATGGCAATCAGGGAAATCCTTTCACAATTGACCGTACCAGCGGTGAAATAAAAGTGACTAAACTTTTGGACAGAGAAAAAGTAAGCATATGAGCAGTTATGAGTTACATATGAGTA
>JAVCKT010012381.1:30587-47053 GCA_032273925.1 Rhynchotus rufescens | reverse complement strand
CTAGGATATGCCATCAAGTCAATTTTCACACCCTGTTATAGGCATGAAGGGATGGAAAGCAGAAGAGCTGTTTGGAGAGGAAGTATTAGCTGGATTTCACTTTAACACAACAAACTCCTTACTAATCCTGAGAAATATTAGTCCACTGGAAAGACAGACACTCTTGATTCCCTCTTATTAAGATGATATGTTAGCCATTGGAAGACACTGTATGGAGAAATCAGGCATATCAGAAAACATGCAGAAGAACATAAACAGAATGGAATTGCCAAGCATCTCACACACACATGTCCTGTATTAATATTGTACAGATAAGAGTCCTGTATGGGAATTAAAAACCTATTTTTGTTAATAGTGACGAGTTTTCCAATTCTGTGCTTGTTCTGTTATGGAGTAAAAGACCTTTGGAAATATTTGAGAAGTCTGATGGTGGATAATCAATTTGTTATGTCTACTCTGGACAAATCTGAACTTCTGTGTTTCTTCTCCAAAGCCTGGGAAGGCTAAAGCTTACCTAAGTGTTGTAAGGATATGGTTATTAGTGGGGGCCATCCTTGAAAGAGTAAACACATGGTTACATGGGTCGGCTACGTGAAGCAGGTTTACAGTCAAGTGGATTTATAAACTGAAGGGTGGGAAGAAAGCAAAAAAAAGTGCAATTTCTTGCTCTCTTCTAGAAAATGAAAGAAGGGGCGTGAGAGCAGGGCTTAGCAGCAGGCTAAGACCTCTCTGCCCTCTCTGGCTCTTGATGGAACAAATACTGCACTGCAGCAGGTCATTTCTAACCTGCTGTGTGCCCCTTCCAGCTCTCATCTATTCAGGCAAATAGAACCAGTTGCTTTATATTGTCACTTTGGCAAAGTGGAGAGAAGCATGGAAACTACTGTTTCTTTCCTTGTCTGGAGATGGTGAGGGCATCGGTCCGGCCAGCATGTGAGAGCTGAGGTACAGCCTGGATTTATCAAACTGTGTCCAGCTCCCAGTAGCAATTCAAGTATATTTTTTCCTTCATGTTGTCCTTACATTCAGTGAGCTTTTTCTCTGGATCGTTACATGGGTGGAGAGATTTCAGTCACCGTGTGAGTCACTTGAGGCACTCGGGATATGGGCAACCTTTTGTTTGCAGCCGAAACAGCACGTCTGCCTACTTGGAAGTTCTTTTAAGTATCAGCCATATCTTATGAAACTTGCTGGTTTTTCAGCTCTGGGAAGAGCATCAAGGTACTGCCACAATATTATACTAGTTCTCCCTCAAGTAATATATACTAACTGATACCAATATAATTGTAGCAGGTATTACTTTATTTGTGGTGCACACAGTTGCTGATATAAGACCTTCTTTATTGCATCAGCTACATTTTCTTTCATTTCTTCATGTTCCCATTTCTATATCCTTTTAATCTGCATTTATATATGAAGGCCAATATCAGTACATTATCAAAATGTATATTTCAGGCTAGGAACAAGGACATGTAGTCACAGGCACAGAAGAAGGACAATGGAAGGAACATTGGCTGCAATAGGAAGGGTGGTGCACAGACAAAGGATCACCTTTATTTTTAATTTATTGCACTATGGGTTCTAAATCCTTTAAGACGAGTGACTTCTGGGAAGTAATTCTGTTGGACCTGGGACACATGATTTCAGCTGAGGAGAGAAGTTTAAAAAATGAGCATGGGAAAGCCAATGCATCCGTTTTTCTAGGCAGGTGAAGGTTTGTGTTGGATTTTGATCATTCTGAAGTTAAGACTGCTTTGAATTCATGGGAATGTTTGGGCCTCCTGCGATTTTTTATCCCATGTTTAGCACGATTTTAAATTCAAAGATACAATTAAATGAAATCAAATGCTATGATTTGCAGAATGTACATTATTAACTGATCTCTGCTGATCTTCCTCACCATGCTCAAAGGATGAATTAATCATTGATCAGCTTGTCAATGCAAGACAATGAGTAATTTTTCACTGAGGAAGGGAATGAAGTGTAACAATAATTTTCTTTGATTTTTAAGTATAAGAAAATTAACAAGTGCCCAGACAAGTTGATGATAAAAGGAAACAGGATTTTCCATGGCTACCTCTAGTCTTCGTACTGCAAACATGGAAGTTTGGCCAGTTATGGGCCAGTTCAGAGGGCAGAGCTAACTTCTGCGGGTTTGCTGCTCTCACAAGGGGAGTCTTGCTTTTTTTTTCTGCTGCTTATAGGAGTCATCTCAAGGAAATTAGCCCAGCCAAGCTAAACAGAACAGTAAACCAAAAGAAATACAGTTGTCATTTATTCAGTATCCAGAGAGAATTTATTTATCTGCAAAAAAACATGCATGTTGTGATTTATTAGTATTAATTCTTGATAGACATGTCTGATCTGATAAATGTGAGGAAAGTCATCCTTTTGCTCAGTTTAATAAAACCTGAAGAGATAACGTGTTCTAGATAACATAAAGACATTCACTCGGTTGTGTGGTAATAACTTTTCAAATGACATGACTTGGTACTAATACAGCTGCATAATGTGTCTCTGTAAAATTTGAAAAAGAAGTTGCTGCTGTAATGGTTTTTGACTTTACATTGCCCAGTATTTAGAAGGTGGAATTTGTGAGTATGTTTAACTCATCAAAACTTCCTAAATAAAGAAATAGTTATTGATACTTTCAATGAAGTATACTGTAAGCTAAGCAGATGCTTAGTGTAGGCTTTGATAACTATTTATTCAGCTGGTACTTCTGTCTTAAATCCAACATTGGTATTAGAGCACAGGAAAAAACAGAAGCTTTTGCTACAGCTCATTAAAAAGCTGAGACCAACTAATCCTTCCTCCCACTGGCCCCCGAGCGCATCAGTCACCTAGTGAACTTTCTGTTCCTAAAGTCCCATAATGAACTTCTTATTTCTGATGTCACTTTCCCAGTCTTCAAAGGACATAAGGGGCAGGTGTCATTGCCTCAGCAGAAGCTTCAGAAGGGCAGACGCCTTTCGGTATTGGCAAGAACTTAAAGAGCGGTTTACTTAATCTAATAAACAGGCTGTATTTAATTTTCTTTCCGTGATTTCAGTTTGCTGCCATACTGGAAATGTGCAGTGCCTATAGTTGTTAAAGTCAGGCTGATTTTCTTGCTAGAAATCAGATAGAAAATGCTTCTCAAATAAGTATTTTTACTTTCTTATGTGAAAGGTAAGTCCACAGACCTTAGAGCATTTAAAATCAGCAAAAAATCTTTCAAATAAAGTTGCAGTGTTGAGGAAATCCTGCGTTTTCTTCTGTATCTATCAACAGTTCATTGCCGTTTGACCTATTAATCTTCATTTCTTTTAAGCTATTTCCTAAGCCAGCATAGCATCAGCAGAATTGTGTGACAAGTCATATGTCAAGAATATCTTGCCAAATTTAAAAGGCATTATAGTAACTAGTTTCTTGCAGGAACTGTGAAAAATTTAATCATAGTAAGGCAACCGAGCAGACTTAAGTAACAGGCAGACCAGCTACTTGGTTTGGCAAAGACAGTGGCAAAATCTTCATCATAATTTCTCCTTCAGGTTTTTCACCAAGGCTTGGCCTTCAGCAGTGCTATGCCATCCATATAGAGATGTTTCTTTATGCAGTTTACCAATGCAGTCAACTCAAACATCCAAACACATAGAGATGAAAAGTGTGTTTCCTACAGGCTTTGCCTCTAGGCAAGTGGGCTTTTATCAGCAGGTATCTATTATATACTGAAAAGAATCAAATTACTTTTTAATATCATGATAACATCTGATGCAAGACATGGTTGTCTTCCACAGCTAAAAAGTTGAATATGAATGGACTTGACAGCATGTATTATAAAATGCATTATGGTTTGGAGGCCGGGTGTTGCCCTAACAACCAAACGATATTTCCTTAATTAAGTATAATTTTTTCCCTATGTGATCACTAGAGGATTCAGCAACTCTGGCGAGTTAATGGACTGACAAATGCACGTAATTCTCTGCTCTAGGTAACTGTCAGCTTCAAAAAATTTAAGCTGTCTTAAGAAAGCTGTGAATCCTTTTTTCACAATTTCTTTTCTGTGTATAATAAACGATACATATTTTGAGACTAGAAAATATGTATTCCCAATTTAAAAATAATATGTATCCTATCTCCGAGTAACTTCTTTATCCTTGATATATGTATTTTCTCTGCAGTTTATTTTTTTGAATAATTTATTTGCAAAACCTGTCTTGCTTCCTAAAAGACATTTTCTACCAGATTTTTCCATTGTGTGCCTGGTACTTGTGTTTCCTTCACTAAGTGACAAGACTTTCGTTACTGCTGTCCTTCCTTCAGCTGCAGGTTGCAGCATTTGCATATATCTGCCAGTCACAGCTGTACCCACAGCAAGTTGCTCCAATCCTACCTTTGTAATAGACACCTTTGAAACGAGAGCTAGGGATATTGTGACTGCCAGCCTAATTGCAGCCACTGCTGCTGGCGGTGTGGAGTTCCAGGGGCCGTGCTGAGCTTCAGCTGGCAGCTGCAGATGAGCTATGGGGAGCTGTGTGGTGCACGTGGCTTGTCCTCACACAAGTGGGACACGTTGGCTGTCACCGAAACCTCTAAGGAGCTAATCCATCTCTAAGCCAAAGGAGAAAACTGCTTGTAGAGGGAACTAAGAACTGGTTTTGTGTAAGGAAGAAGTAGGTTATTTTTTTTATTTAGTTTTAAAAAAAGAAATTATAAACCCTACTGTGCTGCAAATAAATTTTGTGGTGAAAGCTTGTGACTTTCTTGCCCTGTAAAGACCAATGTCATCAAAGACGAAGCTTAGCGCTGTGGTGGTTCATGCAGAATGGGTTAGGCTAAGGTAACTGCTAATGCTAGTACAAGTTTAAGTAACCAAAATGTTCATGGGTAAAGTAACCAAAATGATCACAGGTACTGCAGTTTGATACTCACCCTGCAGCTCATTTTGTAGGCGTTTATTTAAAATCAAGGTGACCATGCTTATTTAAAATCAAGGTGACCATGCTGTGGAGGCTATTTGCTGTAACTTGACAGATTTCTCTAGTGACTTCTGTTGGTGCAGAAACAATCTAATATGTGACAAAGAAAACAAGTGTATAGATGTCTTGTACGCAGGATTGTTACAAAGAGGGCTCATGAGTTGAGCCTACCTCTTCTTTCTCATTGTATACTGCGTTCAGAGACTGCAGAATCTCAGCTTCTCAAATAGGATGTGCGTAGACAAATTGTAAGGGAAGATGGGAAAAAGGTAGCTCTACATAAATGTGAGAGAGATACCTAAGACTGAATGTGCTGTAGTTTTTGGAAATAGTCCTTTTAATTCACTGGTTTAATAGGTGGACTTTCTCAGTATTCTCAGTGAAAATATGTCACATTTTCCCTGCATTTTAGCGGCTGTAAGGTTGTGATTCTATGTGCCTTTTTACAATGTGTGTGCACACGCAGATGAGTAAAGTAGAACTGTTTCATATGAAGAAATACCTGAAATTGTTTTCCCTTATTTCACTACCTCTGTGACCAATACTTCAATCTAGTACACTTGGGCACCTTTAACATCACTTGCTAAAGAACAAAAAGCATGAAGGACAGTCCACATTCTGCAAGAGAAAGAAAAATCGCTCTGTTTGTTGTGTGACTTCATAGAGCCAACATGGAAAACAGCTCTTTACACCACAGAACTGAAGGGTGGACCTCTAAAATCATCGCTTTGCTGAAGGCATGGGTTTACCAACATGGGACTTTGGGGAATGGAAGAGCAAAAACTGAGGAATATGACAAAGATGCTTTCTCCAGAACTCCTCTGGCGTGTCTTTTGTTTTTGTTCAAAGTCTTGTTCTTGCTTTAATTCACACACTATTTGTTATTGATGCCTTTGTTTGTCATGCAGAGAAGAAAAATGCTTTTAAGCTCTGTGTATGTGTTTTAAATGGGTGTTGCTAACAGAATGGCTGTCAATAGCTAGTCTTACTTAATCAGATACAAAATGTCATAAGTAAGGGTTCTTAATTGAGACTGGAAAAATCCAAGATAATTGCTATAATAGGTTGAAGAGCTCAGAGACTGAAGGTTTTGAAAGCCAGAGAAAATTGGATACATATGTGTTGTGTCTGTAAGATTGTTCTATATGGGACATGGGAAAAAAATAAATGACAGGCATTTTGTAATGTACAGTAGTATTCATTGCAGAGAGAGCATATGCATTTGTTTGTCAAAAGCAGTGAAGTAAAAAATGACACTTAATGGGAATTGACATAAAATGGCCTCATTAGTATTACAAATAATATATGTGTGTAGCAGGGTTGTCAATAGAAACAAAACATATTTCCTCTGACAGACATTTTAGTCTCTTTTAAGATTCATGTCAAGTTTTCAGCCAAGTTCACTCATTTATACAATGCTGCTGCTATATTTTAGTGTGAAATGTTGAATTGGAAATGGTGTGTGTTTGTAGGGTGCTGTGATAACACCAACAATGGACCACACTATGTCAATGCAGCCAGCAAGCATGATGGGCCCTCTCACCCAACAGATGAACCACCTTTCCTTGGGCACAACAGGAACGGTAAGATTGTAGATTATATTTTTTCCATTTCTATTTTGCAAAGTGTTTGTTGGTTCCTGAATTTCTCAAGGTCATTTCTCAGTGTTGGATTTTTACTTTTCTGTGGTTTGGTGTGATTCTCCTCCACAGCTGGAGATGTCTGGCCAGCTGGCTGGGTCAGGACATGAAAATGCCTTTCACCATGACCCAAACATGATGTACTATGCAAACAGCATCCTAACATCATTACTTCACATATACAGATCTCTATGGATACGTTTCAACAACCATTGTACAGTTGGCATTATGGTTTAGGGGGAGCAGAATTCACAAATATAAGTAGTAAAAACATAGGTCAACAGAATATGCTCTGTTTTAGCAAGAATTCTCATATAATTCTGAGAATAATTCTCACTAATTCTCATATAAATATGAAAATATTCCTCTACCACTTGTTTTTTGTTGAGGACTGTTTACTTGCGACCCTGAGAAGTTTTACACTACCGGAAAATAGCAATTCCTGGCTTTGTGATAGGATCCAGCATTCACTTCTAGCTCATAGCAGCCAACCTTACATAGTTTGCTCCAGGCTCAGAAATGCGATTTTGGGTCAAGGTCAGCTGGGTTTTCAGTATATTCTATTTAAACATGCATATTTCAATATTTCTTTTCTCTGTAAGTTCTGTAAGTCAGACCCAATTAATTCCCTCGGAGTCAGAGAAAGGAAAAAAAAAACAAATCTAAAATTCTGTCAGACTTCCCTTGAATGTTTTAAGTAATACCAATAGCCTACACGCAATATATGGTGGCTTAATGTGTGAATTGTCAAATATATATACAGCTATATGCAAATATATGTGTGTATGTCTGCTATTTCACCATTGTCCTGCTGGAACAGTTTTCCAGTAATTTCTTTTGCATAAAATAAGGTACTGAATAAGGCCAATTCCTGATATAACTATTTAACCCATTGTATTCTCTTTTGTGCTTTATTTTTCCTTCCCTTCCCTCCTTCTCTTCCTCTTTTTTCTTTATATGTTGGATTGTATTCTGTGTCTAGGGTGTCCCCCCAGCCCCCTTTTTAGATGTTTTTTTTTAGGTCTCAGACTTCTGATTTTATTTCTGAAGTAACTTGGATGTGATGGCTCATCATTCTTTCCTGTTATTTTAAATGTTTCATTCAGTAACCAAAACAAATAAGAATTGCATCTCAAAGTTAATCTCAGGATATTTTCCCCTCTCTGAGGAGGCAAAATTGAAGGAAATACTATGACTAGTGTGAATTTCTGTGTGTGTAATTACTCGAAGGTTCAAATAGACAAGGAAATGGAAAATGAAACCTGGCTGTGCTGGGCAGTTCCTGTGAATTTTTCCTTCTGTCTGTCATTTCCATCTCTATGACTCTTACCAATATTAAATATTCTCTTCCTTGAAATATGTTCTCTATCAATCTATATGAAAACTAGAAAATTCACAGGTAATATTCTCTTCCGACATCAAACTACAATTGTTATTCAATAGCAAAGGTAAATGTTTCTTATTTGGGAAGGCAGGAGAAGGATTCTGAAAGGCCGTGGGTGATCTAGTGTGCCATAAAAACATCCTGGATTTATTTTAGTGCAACTATCATAAAGAAAATCTTTCCTTCTATTTCCTAGATCTTTACACAGTCTTATCATTAAAGGTCACGCCATTCCCTGGCACCGTCTTGAAATACATGCAGTAGTATATCATATAGGTTTTTGTTTGCCCTCTTAAATTCATTTTAACTCCTTTACAGAAAATTTAAAGAGCAGAAGGAAAAAAGGATTTACAGTTTCACACTATCCATAGGTTTTCCCCAGATCTCAACTGGGTAAAAATACTGATAGTACTGTATTCAGTTAAAGGCCCTTTATGCAAGCAAATTGATGATGGAGCTCTTTGGGATTTCCTCCTCTTGGGAGTTAAAAGGAGAACTTCAAGATTTGGGCTGCCAGGAGCAGTTTTGTTGAACACAGACATCCTAACTTGAATATTCCTATAATGTCCACCTCCAGAAAAAAAATGAAAAAAAAAAAAAATAACAAGCTATTTAGGGATATGACTTATTTAGAGATAATATATTTACTTCATTCATTGTGAAGTCTGAATTTGCTCCGAGAGAGAGGAGTATTCAGGCCATACGTTCACAAGGAAGGGAGTCAAGTCAAGAAAATGCTGCTGTGACTTCCTCAGCATGGCTAAATTTTATGGGAGATGCAAGACATAAACTCTACATTTCTGTTATGAATATATTTTTTAATTTTATCCTTTAAAACTCTGCAACAGGGTGCTATAAAGAGCCACTAGCTATTTCCCAAGAAACGAGCCAGATTGTTTTCAACAAACAAGGCAAAAAGTCATAAACAATTCTGCTTAGTGTCGGCTGCAGCTATGTCCCAATTTAATTTAAAAGCTTGCACTATGCAAAGCGGTTTTTATTAAAAGGCTTTGATACATTTGCTTCCTTAGACAAACTATTTTGCTAACTAGCATAATCTATTTTTCAGCCAAAACAGACCTCAGCGGTCACCTAAGTGAAAATTGACTTCAAATCCACTTCCAAACTTGCCTCCTTCAGGATGGATGCTGGCTCCTAAAATATTGCTTCAGCAGAAAATCTATTCTCTAGCGAAGGAGCTGGTGAAACAGTGTAAAGGCCTTTGCAAGCCTCATATCTTGTGGGAATTACTCTGTCCTTTAATGCTCTCTAAGAGATTAAAGTATTTTGGAGTGTTTACAGAGGGGAGACCCTTCACAGAGGAAGGGTCACTATCCTTGCTTAGGATAGTCACCTGAGAAGGGATGACCTCTTCCAGTTCCTGCCTTGACACCAGCAGTGGGATCTGAGTTGCGATTACGTGGCCTGAAGCCTCAACCCCCAACGGGGACCCTGAGGGCAGCTGCCTCCCTTCCAGCACTCGGTTATTTAGCTGAGGACAAGGCAAGGGGCCTCGCCACTGTCCAGGATGACTTGCTTAGAGCTGGGGGCATCACGTTGCCCAGCCAAAAAAGTCTCCAGTTTCTTACAGTTCTCCTCATGCCATGGGAAACCTTAAGTCACAAGCTCCCAGAAGCATAAGCAAGTTCATTTAGGAAATCATTTGGAACGAACAGCAGCAGGAGGCTTGCTTTCCAAACCCCCAAAAGAATGCCTTTAATTTAATTTATTTTATCTATTTTATCTGGTTTTGCATTTTATCTATTTTGATCTACTAATGAATTGTCTGCATGAAGTCAGACAACTCTGCTATGCGGAGCACTCCCGGGAGCAGGAGGCACTAAGACTATCCTGATGCCAGGCCATGAGAATAAGGGCAGACCCAAGTCCTTTCTGCCTTTATGCAGATGAAGCTGATTTTTGCCAGTGGAAATACCATTTGCAATCTGGATGAATTTGCAGGCAAGCGTGCCACTCAGATCACCTCCCCAAAGATACCTGAAATGGAGAGTTAAGCAGAGAATCAGCCAGAGGGGCAAGTTTGGCCTTATTCCTATGTATTTTTCATACATACCTCTTCATTATAAAAGTACAGAAAGCATTTACACAGATAGGCTGGCTCTGAGCAAATACATAAAGAAAACCTAAGCTTAAATTATGTCAAGATTACATCAAAAAGGCGATAACTCTGAATATTTTGATTAAGGCTTACAATCCAGCCTCAGCTCCCACAGTTGTATTAAAATGAAAATTTAATGCCCAGAGGCATAATGTGAACACAGAAAACTTGCTTTAACCTTGAAATTTTTCTTTTGTTTACTAGTTTATTATTATTTCTTACAGTAAGTCTTGCTTTTCTTATGTAATATTCATCTACAACTAGGTCTACTATTAAAAAAGATACCATACAAAGGGTGCAGAGTGAGTGGGTCTGTATGGGAAACCCTGAAAGAACAGCATTAGTATGTGCTTAATAATATATAGAAGCTGGAATTGTTCCATCATCAACCTGTCATTCAAAATGTTTCTAATACAGCAATTGATCTGACATCTGTTTTGTGGTTTAATAAAGTTGTGATTGATGGCCTGAGTGGATATAATATAAAAACCTTTAGAAATATAAAAACTGAGCAGCCCAGTCACTGCTTTCAGTCTCTCAGCTCAGCTCCTTCTTTACTGTGGCACTTGCATGTTCAACTGTCAGCAGCAATAATCTGCCTCTTCAATGGAAAGCAGATTTGCTCTACTCTTTTCTCCTCTGTTGCTCATTCCTGAAGGAAGTTTTGTGTTTAGGACTTTCTTGTTAAGGTTTTCTTTCCCCTCCCAGCTGTTGGTGTCCTTTTCTGATACTGCTTGGAGCCACTCTTATCCAGCAGATTGCACCAACCTTTCTTAGTCCTTGGTGGCAGATCGGTAATTCCAGCCTTTTTTTTTTTTTTTTTTTTTTCCTTGTTCAAATTGCCTTAGTCTTATTTCATCTTAAATCTTTGAAGTCCACCCAAAAGGGAAAATGAGTAGAAACGATTTTTTTACAAAAGCTTACAGATCAACAGTGCTGCTTCTTGTTCTTTGTGCTTGCAGAAGCTCTCAGCCTCTGATTTAAAAATGTGATAGGCAACATGCAAAATAAGCTTGACTACTCATTTTTTAAAACACTCTCTCCCTCCTAAAAAAAAAAAAAAAAAATTAATCTGTATACCTCTGATTTAAAAATGCAGTCAGGTAGAAGAGCAGCATTAATGAAGTGTGGGCTTCTGTTGAAATGGCAAAGCACTCGAGCTCAGCTTGCCTGGTTTATAGTATCACCAGAAATCTCTCAATGGAATAACAGGCTTGTTATGCTGGTACATCGTCCTTATCTCACACTTTGTTAGCTCTTTTTGTTGCCAGAAGAGCTTGATGATATCTCTAGAACCCTTCAATGGAAGAACAAGCTTGTTAAAAGTTTTTTATCTTTTATTTCCTTTGGATACACTGTGGTCACCAGTGGTTTAAAATGTCACCTAAAGGCCCCAGCAGAATAACTGCTTTGTTAGATACGGTTGTCTTTTTCTCAGTTTTTTTAACTGCAGTTCTGTTTACACATGCAGCAGCCGCACGGAGCTGAAATATCATCGCGTTTCCCTGGCGCTCAGAGCCGTGTTAGCAAAAGCGTCATCCCTTATTCTGACTGTGTGCTGCAGGGTCCCTGGAGAGCTGTGGGAGCAAAGTTTCTTTGCAAGTCTTGTGCCTTGCACATTATCAGGTGTTAATCTTGAAGCTCTTTTGTTTATTGACTGACTGTTTCAGTTACTGTGTGTGTGGAAAATGCAGGACTGAGCCCATTGTAAATGAAATTAGGGTAGTTCAAGTTGAAGTAGCTCGTCTTTGTCCATTTGTTCAGCCAAGTCTTGGGCAAATGCAAGTGTTCAACAGGTTCAATCCAGGGAAGGAGAACCTTTTAAAGAGAAGTTACTGTGGCTGGAAAGGAGAAGAACAGCACAGGTTCTGCTGAACCTTATAGAAAACAAATAACCCCTCCCAAAGAGGGTCTTGGAAAGCAACTCCTATTTCCCAGTAGTATAATTGAAGATAAATAAAGAGACCCAGAACTGTAAATGGAAAGCACAAGATTTAAAAGAGTTGACAGGAAACAAGATAGTTTTTGACAATACACTCAATTTGCAGATTTTACTACCATGAAACATTATTGACCTAAATAGGGTAGCAATCTTTAAAAAAAAAAAAAAAAGTCGCCGTTTCTATAAGGAGATATTTGCAGCTGCAATAGCAGGGTGGAGAAGGCCCTGAAGTTCATAGTAGAGGCTAATCAGTTTTCAGGCAAACAAGGAAGGATGCTCGAGTCTCATTGACACTCCCCATGTGAACTATTGGACCATGTTTGTGGTTCGATGGTGTGTTTGAATGAGCAAAAGTTATGAAATCCCATTTCTACAGAGTTGCCCATGTTCTGAATTCAGCGTTGCCTTTCCTGCCATTTGTGAGCACGAGCTCACTTACATGCAAGCAGATCTACCTTCAAAAGCACTACCTCCCATAGGCAGAGAGGCAAAATATGAGGAGCACAAACAGCAGTGGAGGGAATCCCATTTTCTCTCTGCAGAGAGCCCCCTCTCTGCAAGGTCTATTCAGCACCAAATTTTACCTTCACCTGAGACTTTCCCAAGTGCTTGAATGCTTTTGTTAAGGACACTTTGCCTTACTTGACTCTCTTTCAAAGCACAGATTCCCTTTCAAAGCAGGACTCCATCCATTGATTGTGATGATAAAAAGTGAAATCAGTGCAAAGAAACAGTGCTACAAAGTAAAAGGTAGCACCTAATATAACTCCATTTTTATCTGTGGACAATTATGATTTGTAAAGTTAATAATTTGCAGTGGATGTCAGCTGTCTGTGAACTAGTGTTGAGAGGCTAATTTCACCTATATCTTCCTGATATATGGCTGCCGCAATATTATTTCATGAATTTAGAAGTGTTATGTAGTAAAAATAGGAGAAGACAACAAGGATATAGTTCAAAGCCATCTCTTCCAAAGCATACATGGTATTTAGTGATAGGCATGTGTTGCATATAAAAGGGGACTTTTTTGTTCTGAAATAGAAGGAACTGAAAGGCATAAAATGTAAGATCTGCCATAGAGTGAGTGCTCTGCAACATATCCCCGAAGACTCGCTTTTAGGCATACTCCCTGAATTTGTTGTTTTTATGTCTATTTCAGATGAACCAAGCATACAGACTCATTTGCATTGTGACTGTGCGAGTAGGTATATCATTTTCCTAGAAACTCAGATGAAAAGAGAAAAAGAGATAAAGTATATAAGCCGTGCATGTTCATGTGAAATTGTGTTAATGCTGTAGATAACCTGGTAGGTTTGGGGGAGAGAAGGATTGGTTTGCTGTAGATTGGTTTGTTTTTTAGTGGTTTGGATAAGATTTAGCTGAAAAGGAATGTTTTTCTAACAGACAAGGAAGCAGAAAAGAGGAACCACTAATAGATGAAAGAAAACCTGAAAATATTTCCAGATTTCTAACATCCTGCCACATCTACAACTGACAAACTCGATAAAAGGTGGAAAACAAAAGTACTCCAAATGTCTACCCTGTCATCTGTATTTTCTTGATGTGTTTCTTTAGTAAATGCAATTTCAATTTTATAATGAAGAACTTAGCTGTTTGCCATTTTAGAATGAATCCTGTTTTTATGTTCTGCCTGTGTTTAGAGTCAGGTGCCTGACTGAAAGAAAGCATATGACTATCCCAAGAAGTAATGAATCCAAATTAATCTGTGGGGCCAACAAACTCTATGGGGCCTCTCCAGGACAAGCCTAAGGATCTTAGAGAGATGGGATTAGGGAAAATAGGGAAAGTGTAACTTGACTATCTTCCAGAAATAGTTGTGTTAAGAGGTAGATTAGTCTTTCAAGTGAAATAGGGAAAGGCCATCATTTGGGCCACCTAGAACTCAGCTGGGCCAAACACCTCCAAATGCACAGGATGGACTTTCAGGCACAAAAACCAACAGTAGCCTAACAGCCTTTGCTCCTCTCCAACCTCTGTTTTTCATTACAGAGAAAGATTGTAATTTCAGTTCAAAACAAACCATTAAGCAGAACAATTTATTTTTTGTAAGTACTGCAGGAAATTATACAAACTCTCGAGAATATTTACTGAGCCTGGTACACCAAGTCTCAGACAAGAGCTATGTATCAAAATAATGTTTTATCTTCAATGTCTGAAAACTTAGAAAAAGTGTCAGTTCACTTATAAAAAACATTTGGGATCAAGAGTTACAACTGGCACATTTCACCTTCTGTTGTGTGCATTAGTGAGTATACGTCTAGCTCTTGGCTGCTTTTCTTTCTTCGAGGGCTTGGCGTTAAACAGGGTGTTTCTGCTCTGAGCAGCAAGCTTTGAATTACGGTCCCAGTGATCTTTCACAGGGAAACTTCCCTGCCAGGGGCACTGGAACTGCATGGAAACACTGGTTTATGGATCTTGTGACATTTCTCAAGGTGACACACTGCCACGTTATTGAAAAGATGTACAGTGGAATTGAAAAATAACTCAGATTGCTTGTTGTTCAGCGTTTTCCACATTTTAATCACAGTGACAAAAATGGCATAAGCTGTGTGTAGGGCAAAGGCCTGGCCCTGCTGCTGCTCTGAAAAAAAAAAAACATTTTCTGTAGAATTTCACTGTCTTTTCCCATGCTGTATCCCTGTGAGCTTCAGCGCACAGCGCATTTCACAGTTAATCCACGTGACTTATCAGATGGTCAGCAAGCCGGTAGCCCAGAGCTCTGCACTTCCTCGAAGACAAATTGTCAGAGTTTTGAGGTATCTTCATCTGGAAAGAGCAGCCTGGTCAGGGTTCACTCATTTGTGAAGCAAAGTTAAACGAAGGAGTTGAAAGGTACCATCTTCGTATACCGTGTAAGACACTGGTGTCCTGTGTATATTACAGTTTCAGCCTGAAGTTCTCAAAAAAGGGTAAGTGTTGTTCAGGTGATTTACACTTCCACAGGGAGCTGCTGATGGCAATAACCTCTGTGCCCTCAGGTGGTATTTTATTATTTGTGAGTTATGGGCAACTCCGTGTCAGTGGCAGGGCGCCACAGAACCCCTTGCTCCAAAAAGCCTCAAATTGGGAGGCGAGCTCCACTCTAGCTAATATTTGCTGTGAAACTGCCCAGTCAGCACATTTCATTAAACTGCAACAAGGGGATTGAGAGCAGCTGCATCAAGCGAATTGGGGAGTTTGCTGAATTGAGTTGTTTTTCCTAGCAAGGTAAATGAACTGTTGAGCACGGCAGATTTCTGTTGTGTGGCGGGTGAGAGCTGCTTCACCTCAGGCTGAGCTGAGGGAGTGATCATCTCTGAGAGGCACCCTCCTTTCCCACTCCCATGGAGTTAGTTCTGCTTATTCTCTGGGTCTGATTTATGGTCTTTCAATACGATGCACACAGTGTTGCCTTTCAATTGGAGCAGTTGTGCTGTAGCAGCAGCCAGTTTCCTAGAAGCTTAGTAGCTCCATGGCCAAGCTACTGCACATCCTCCAGCTTCAATTCCATTTCTCTATGCTGAACGGGTTTCTCTTGAAAGTTTCCCTCAAATCAGTATAACATTCCTATGATGCAAAAGGATTTTACTGATACAAATATTTCATTATGTTCGTGTTCTGTCGCCTGCCTACCAATATAGCTCTGATTTCCAAACTTGTTCTTTTATTTCAACTCTTGTGGCACTTAACTATTACCTTCCTTCTATCCTATTCAGCATGATTCTGTTTTGTTACCAACCCTTTCCACCTAAAACACCGGCACAGAGCTTGAAATAAAGTATTTGTTCATTTTTGATCATTTTTATGGGGAATAATCAGGATGAAAAATAGTATTATCATATAATAAATAGGTAAATATTTGGCTGTGATGATACTCTCCAAAATTATGGTCTATCCACAGAGTACCAGAGTACCACCTGGATGCACAAAATATTGGTATTCAGAGGTAATTATCCAGCAAAATATTTTGCTTTTTTTTTTTTTTTTTAATATAGGGTTGCTACCAGCTAGCTATTAGCTAGCTATGAGTAGGGCGGATTTTCTGTGAAGGTGACAGGGTTTTCTCAGAAACTTTGGCTTTCTGATAGTAAAAGGCTGCTTCATCAAGTTGGTTGTAGATTAATTTATTTTAATTGAAATTTTCCACTTGATGTAAGAAAAAGGATGTCTTTTTTTCCACTTATACTTTCCTAAGGATTAATCTTCTTGCACATTCGCAAATTTATTAGTAAGTAGAAAATTATACAAATGGCAACAATTTCAGATTTCTTTGAGGAGCTACAAGACATAAGAACTGATTAATGGAAACAGAAATAAAAATTCCCTTATGTTCATGAACATGTATTGAATAAGGAAGTTACCTAGCATGATTTCTCACCTTGGCTATCCTTGCTTTATAACTGAATGTAAAAGGGTTAAA
>JAVCKT010012381.1:9195-30487 GCA_032273925.1 Rhynchotus rufescens | reverse complement strand
ATGGAAACAGAAATAAAAATTCCCTTATGTTCATGAACATGTATTGAATAAAGAAGTTACCTAGCATGATTTCTCACCTTGGCTAGTGAGAGAAGAGCAAAGACCTTCCTGAAATTTCTATCCTTGCTTTATAACTGAATGTAAAAGGGTTAAAAATTAAAAACGACTGATGGAAAATGTTTAAGTAATTAACATGCAACAGAAGGCTAAGAAAAGAATGATACATTTCAAGGCTTGTAAATCCAACCTCTCTTTTCATTAAAATTCTTATAAATGGCACGATAGACATTATATTTTCATGTTGTTTCCAAACAGAAAAATATGGCTTGGGCATCGGAGCGTCATCTTGAATTTACTTTTGCTATTAGGAATTTTATGGTATTGCATACACTATGGCATACCCTACCCTACTGGAAATGTGTTCCAAGGAATGGTAATATACGATTGCAATTACCAATCTGGCACAGACGTGTAACGGATTAGTGTCTCCAGACTGTGATTACTCCATAGAGAGCCTTGCAGACAAAACGAGGCTCGTTGCAAACTAAGAAATTGCAACACTTACTGTTAGGCTGCGGCACCCCTCCTGCAAGCCATTCAGCTGAGGCAGCTGCACAATCTCTGCAGGAACTTTTTAACTCTAGCAGCACAGGGCCATGTCATACCACTTATCTTTGTTGTTGGTTTTTCTCTTAAATTTTTCTTAGGAGTAATGGCAGAGTAATGGTCTGTATCATTCACTCCTGGGAAGTCCCTGGACTTGAGTCTTTAGAAAAACATCCTCCATAGCAAGTAACTGAGAGATAGACACCTACACACGTGTTGCATTTTCAAGTGCTTCAAAACGTTGAATCTTATGGCACTGCTTAGATAAGTAAGCAAAGAAATGCCTCAGTTTCCTTCAAGGAAAATGAACTCCACCGGGTAGACTCTTTGTATCATGGACAGCAGATCCACAGCTGACCTAGGGATGGCTCAAAGGTGCCTCTGATGCAGCAAGGACATTCCAGGCAAACCAACCTTCTCGGACGGATAGACTCAGAAGGATAGACTGTTCCTGTCACAGCAGCTGAGCTGCTTGGCACCTTCTTCCCAATAAGAAAGGAGCTGATTTTACTTATCCTGGTTAGATTTGGCTTTACTTCTTACCTTTTCAGTGTGTCTGACATTAGAGATGATTTGCTTCTCACCAGATATCTGTCGTTAACTCATCCTGTCAGCAAGATCTTCTATAATAGTAATGAAAAAGTTAGTAAACTAAAAGTTTACAGCCAGCTAAATTCCATTGTCAAAACACATCAAGAATAGCAAATACATTTTGACATTTTCATATCCTTGACTTAACAAATAGTATGGACAGCTGTGTCTTTGTGGTGGTATTTAATGTTATTAATTTCTGTCTTTTTCTGTTTTCATCCTCATGCCCTGGGTAGTTTTCTTCACAACAAGCAAAAAGTTCCAGTCCCGAGGCTAGGGTGCCACTAAAGCAAATGCTTTTTCAATTCACAGCTATAATTGCATCAAGCCTAGTAGGGGATATTACAGCTGGACAGTCTGTCAGACTCACACCCTCCTACACCCTATTCTGGGTTTAAACTTATTGCCCCTGAAACCAGCCAATAAGCAAAAGAAAACTGCAGATTCCTTTCTACAGCTTCATGAATAGCCAGTTTTACACTTTGTAAACGTTAACTGTTCCAATTTCTATTTTAAGGCTTGGGAGCTCAGTTCAACGCTCATATTTCAGTGGTGATCCTTCTTTGTAAGGTGAATCATGCTAAGTCCTACAGCCCCAAAGGTGTTGATATAAATTTATTTGATGGAAAAAATAGCCACTTTGTCATCTCTGTCACATTCTTGGAAAAGAAAATCTTTCCTGCAATTAGGACCTTCTCCATTGCAAATATTTGCACAGCACTTCATCTTTCTCCCCCCCCCCCTCCTTTTTTAGCATAGTAGGAAAACAGAAAAGGAATATTTTGCAGATCCACCAGTTCCAGTACAAAATGAAGACGCTGGATCCTTTCCATCAGGGTGCCAAATGGCTAACACACCAAAGCCGAGTGGTGCATCAAAGAAAGGGCAGCCAGGCTTAGAAAGAGATCCAAGATCCTCCTGGGAAGAACATGTCAGTAACTGGGCCGCAGCTTTCTGAGCAGGACGGCAGGTTTTCACCCATGCTGGTTACGTGCCTGCGCAGGTCTCAGCGTCGTGCAGCATTTGTGCCTTTTCGCGTGAGTGGAGCAGAGAGATCCGAAACATTCACTGATAACTCCTGTTAGGGCTTGTGTAGTAGTTCTTAAAGATACGCCTCTAAGGAAAGCTAAGGATGACTGAATTTCAATTTGGGAGCGGTAGGTGGGCTTTCACACTTGTGAGGCATGGTTTTTTGACTAAGACTGCAAGTGGCATCTATGCCTTATCGCTGATGACATTTAAGGGAATATATTCTTTCAGGATTGCTTTCTCATGCAAGGAAGGGTGAAAGGCAGTTTTTCAGATTTATAGCCGTAGCGTTTCTTCAGACTATTGTTTCAAAGCAGATGGGGCAACATGCTACAACATTTCTTTTATGCTCAGGTTGATCTACTTGAATCATTCCCAAGGATTTGCAAGGAAGCAATGGTTTCCTATAGAGGGAAGCCAGGTTCCCTAATACTGTTACAGGAAAGTATACAAGTCTGTCCTTCCCACTGGCCTCAGCACTTACTAGAGTTTTGCCATTATAGATGGTAATATTTTATTTATTTGTCACATCAAATGCCATTTGAGGGGATGCTCTATGTTTTAATTTTTGACAGTTTTACTACTCAGACGTGAGCTGTAATATTCACTGAAGTTAATGTATTATAAATAATGTGTCTGCGGCTCTGACTCAGAATTGTGATGCATTTGAAGGACCTTGTCCTTTCTTAGAACCCATCTCCAAGCCCTATTGGTTTCACTTGTCCTGTGAATATGAATATGTAGAATATGTACCTTGTAGCACTTTCAAGCAATAACTACACATTCATTTAAAAAGGAATGAATAAATGTCTCTAGACATCATATTTCAACCAAGTATAATTTTGATAAAGTTTTATTCAGTCAGGATTAAATGTTTGCAAATTGCATATTGAAAAATCTTAGCAGATATTCTTTTTGAAAATACAGCAGGGATTCTCAGTACATTTTTTGGCTTGATCTTAAGATCTTGAGCTGAAAAGCTCACTGGTCTACACCACTTGCTGTATTTCAGCTGAAACTGTATTTGAACGTGCACTACTGCAGACTTTTCTTAAAAACAGACAAGACAGGGGATTTCTCTTCTTCCTCTTCTCTTTTCCTTGCCTTGCTTTTCCTTATCTTGAACTCCAAGACTCAACTGTGCTTTTGAGTTGGATGCAAAGTTGCCTGTTTCCTCTGCCACGGGAACACAGCTCAACTCCGTCGTGTTGTAACGCTCACGAGATGCCCTGTAGTACATTGTCTCCCTGAGAGCTGACAGTGCTCGGAGATATATGACAGTACTTCTGCCCTTGATCAGGCTTCCCATTTGAAAGTTTTCATTTTGGTAATTACATCCTTCCCAGATAGTAGCTCTAGTCATTGATCTTACTAATATCATTATAACTGATTCCCGTAAGTCACCTTTTAAAGACACTTTCTATGGTTTCTTCCCCCTATATCTTCTTCCTCTGCAGTCACAGGATAAGAGGGTTTTTTTTTGTCTACCCTTCATCTGATTGATTAGAAATGCCACATACTTCCTTTACGTATGGCCTGGTAATATACACATCACATTTCTTCCCTCGGGATCTTAATCAGAACAAGTAATGGCCTTTAGCTTTTCTCATTAGCAAAATGGAAAAGTACCGTACCCAATCCATTAGAAATACACCACTGTAATATGAGCTTATAGAAAAATGGCTTCATGCCAGCGGACGCACAGTGAGTTTACCTTAAAAGATTTTCAGAGAAAAAAAAAAAATGTCACCCTTTCTGTCTGGCACGCCAACGTTTTGAGCCATAACTTATCACATCTGTCTGTTGAGTATTTTGCTGTTGGTCCTTAAGTGCTGTTTGGACAACTCTGTCATATAAAGGGCATTCATAAGGAGGAAATATGGGTGTCTCTACATGTATTAATGTCTTCCCTAGCGTAGATTACCTCCGTGGATTATCCTTCTCAAATTCCCTCTCTAGCAGGATGTGGAGGAGAAGAGGAGGAATGAAACAGACTCTGGCTTTGTTTTTTATTTTTCTCAGAATGTGCTAACTTGAAAAAATATAACACGCGCAACCATTCTGGCCTGCTCTTCTATCAAGTGTTTACCTGAGAGACTCATTACCCTTTTTTTAGCTCTGTCTAAAACTATTTACAATCTATACACTGAGAGCAGGGACAAGAGTGATGGAGGCTTTGCCTTTCTGCTAAAGTGAATTGCTTTTTCTCTTGGCATGGACTGTATTAGGCCTAAAAAAATATTAAAATTCATATCACTATTATCTGTGCTTATGTTATCCAGGACTGTAAGAGGGCGTTTAAGCACAAATCTGTACAGATTGGTAATTGTATATAATTTGACTGTGTACGAGCTGACTCTGTCTCTTTTGGAAAGCCAGCATTGCAGCAGTACAAAGAGTAGCCTTGGAATGCTGCTGTGCAGCCAGCTCTGAAACACATCTGCTTTACTGGCCCCTTCAAGCATTGCTAATGTAATTCCTGGGGAAAGAACTACTAAGCACACCCAAAAAATGTATTAAATAACGTGTTCTGGGAAGCAGGAAAGCATTTTGGTTTTCTGAGTCTAAACTTGCCCACCTGCACCAAATGACATTCAGCATCCTTGGGTGGGTCTCTTAGGTTTCATCAGCTCTGCTGACCACATCTTCCCAGTGAAATAAGGTATCTCAGTACTAGGCAAAGCAAATAATACGTGGAAATAATATGAAGGACGTACTCAGAAAAGGGAAACATCCTCTAAAGCTTCTTAAGACAGTTTGATCAGGAAATTAGTGATTCATTGATAAGACGGGGAATATTAAGGTGAAGAAGGAACATCTTTTGAAGTGTCAAGATGGTTTTCTTTCTTATTTCATTTTATTCTTCTGCTGTATTTACTTGGTATTTTTCTTTATTTTTTTCTCATTTGGATGAAAAAATATGAATACTTAACTGGAGGGAGATGAGTTGCAGTTCTTGCCCCAAAATAAATTTCAGAATTCCATACTGTAAACAACTTTCAGCATATACCTAATAGACAAGCTTATGACATGACTGTATAATTCAATGCACTTAAGGAGGAACTAGGCAAAAGGTAAACTTTTTCCTGTGGTCTTACAGCGATGGAGCTGATGCAGAATCATGTGTTTCAGAGATCCTCCCACAGCTGCAAATTAACATGCTTAGGGGCAGACCCTGAAATACTCAGTCACACTGAGTAGGGCACTGACTTCAATTTTAAGGGGAGCTTTTTGCCATAAAAGCTGCAGGATTTTGTGTGAAGTAGGAAAAAAAAAACACACAAGAAAAGTCTAGTATAGCAGCCTTCTATTGTCCTGTCATGTAAGCACAGCTAATGATCATATAAATACATTTAAAGATTTTAACTGACCCAGTTCATATTCTAGTGAGAAACAATGTTGTGTACTGCATTTTTTTAAAACATAGTATTCTAGATGTGTTGATATTTTCATCAGCTACGAAGAGAAGTCTACTCCAAGGAAGAGCTAGCTGAACAGCATCCATAATTGCCAATGTGTGGCAAGTAAATCTTACATTTTTTTCTGATTCATCTTTTAAAAACTCAGAAAGATTCTCCCATGAAGCAAAAAATCCAAACAAACAAAAAAATAGTAATTTCTGGAAACAAAAGCTTGTGGTTTCTCCAATCCAGATATAGTCTACAGGATCCTAACAGCTGCTGACCGATGTAAACATCCCTCTCGGTTGCTCTCCTGCTCCGTGTCAGCTCTCAGTGAGCAGCTGCAAAGGCTCTGCCAGGATTGCACGTTCCGGGGCAGCCCCACCATGTCTGATGGTTTGGGCAGGCCTCCAGATCTCCTAATGAGCTGGCTTAGAGCTCTGCTTACTTAGGAAGAGATTAGTGCTGAGAGCTGCATCCCTGGCAAGTCTGAAGGCCCCAGCAAGGCTGCTTTGGGCAGAAGCCCCAGTGGGATTGTCCTGGAGGAGAATCAGGGCACCAGCTGGGACCTTCAGTGGGGACTGCACGTTCCCAGATGAGCTGCAGGAGACAACAGAATTGTAAAGCTTTCCTGAGACCCAAAGAGCAGAGGAGGCTCTTGGAGCTCTTCCACCCCCAGCTCAAAGATCCCAAGTCCATGTCAAGCATCCTGGAGGCCCTTAATGCTCTCATGCAGCCATGACAGCCAGGGCTTTTAAGGACATGAAAAGTCCTCAAATTAAGGTGGCCCAGGAGGTGGATCATCAGAGCTGATTCCATGCTTGTATAAAAATGACAGTTTTTAGTGCTACCCTGCAGAGGGTTGCTGGATGTGTGCCACCCACACTGTGGTTTTCAGGACATTTGTCTGCACAGGTCTGCCAGCAAGCCGGCTGATTTTCCTTGCATTCTCACAAAGGCCAGCATGTCCCAGAGGATGCATTCCCCCTTGAGTGCAGGAACTTGGATATTCCTCATCAAAATGGGAGGAAAGTCTGATTTCCAGGGTATCTTAGTGCTTAGTGCCATTACCAGTGTAACTCTAGCAGGAAATGTGCAAGCAGTGTCTGCAAGATACTTTGTGATTATTGAATTGGCAAATTGTCTTCCACCGCTAGATCTAGATAAAGCTTTGGCATCTTTTTATTCTTTTTTTCTTTTTTTCTTTTTTTTTTTTTTGAGATTAAAGACTGAGCAGCTCTATGCTTTTAAGAGCATCCAAGGTATTGTTTTGTGCTGTACTGGTAACATCTTTCTGCATTATATCTGTCAAGCATGACTGCATTTTCATGCAGGAGGTGATGAAATACCTCCTGCTTCTTGGCTAATTAGAAATACTAATATTCAGGTAACATTTGCATATTTCTATTGCTTTTTTTTTTAACTTTTAGTTATCCTTGCTTCCGTCTTTTCTTTCTTTAACAGTTAGCCCATAGGTTGTCCACTCTTAAGCCTGATTTGAAAGAGCAAATGAAAGGCATATGTAACTGTTGAGCAACTGATGAGAATTAATGTTATTTAACAAATCCAAGGATTTTTTTTTCATGTTGTTTTAACAATACATCCATAGTTTGGAAGTTTGCACACAGTAATTTGCCTTTCTTCAAAGTTTTCAAATTCGTGGAGGTTTAACAACCTCTAGAAGACAGATTTACCTTTATTATATTAATATAATAATAGCTTAACATGTTTGTGTTGAGAGTTCTGTTTTCACTGACATTTATTTATTTACTTATGCTGAAAATATTATAATGGTTCAGGCTTTCTTCTGCCTATCAGCAGCCATTCATCATAGATGAATAGAAAGAATTGTATTTAGATAGAAATACAGGCAAATTTCCAGCGAAGGGGTTACATAGGGAGTTTTTGTGTCAGACGTTATAGTTCCGCTGCATAGCACCTTTATTCCTTAGTATACAAGATCTGAAAGAGTAGAAGTATGGCAGAATCTCAGTAGTCACTGATCCTGGCTGACCAAGACTGAAGCAGTTCACTTTTTTGTTATGATAGGGTCACGGTACCATTTCTGTATAGGGTAGTACAGGTGGGTCAGTCCATAACAAACCCGTGCTCCAAAACTTGCCCCAGAGATCTTGCAACATACATAGGCAGAACAGGTACAAAGAAAGTAATGCAAAAAGAAAAAAAAAAGATCTTTTCTGCAGAGAACTAAATGCCAAGAAGCTGAGAACAAGGAGGATTCCTATACAAAGTTTCATTTGGCTATAAGGCAGGATATAGTCAGAAAAGGAAAAACCTCATGGGTTTTCCTCCATTTCCCCTCTTTTCAGATATTCCTTTAAGTTCCTTTATAATGTCAGCCTTTAGAGTCTAAACAAAAAAAAAGTGGTTGAAATGAATGTATTAACTTTTGTGTTATACTTCTTGTTTAGACTTTCCTGGAGGGCTGTTTGCATTAAGTGCAGTTTTTACAAAGCCTGGATTTGTATGCTAATGAGTGCACGGTGCACAGCTGCATGTGGTGACCTGAACTGCTCACCCATTCATTTGCTCTAAATACTCTTTATCTGATTAGCCCCGATCACTCTCCTTTAGTAGTGAACCTGAATTTTGGAAATAAAGATGGGTTAATATGGAGGTTTAGTCCATCCACACTGTTTCTTCAGTACCTTTGTATTACTCTGCTTTCCGAAGGTATGGATTTGTGACAGACACTTAAATCCCCCGAAGAGGAGATTAGTTTGTAAATATAGTTCTTGAAGTTGTTATTCTCTCTACCTTCATTTAACTAACTTGAGAATTAGGTAACATCTCATTAGGAGGGTTGAAAAGGAAGTGATAGCTGGTGTTCCTAAATACATTTGTATTACTGAGCAGCAGGGAAAGAAGGTTAAATCTTGTAAAGATTTCTATTCTCTGCCTGAACAAAGAGTGCAGTGGCCCAGAGATGGGATTCTGTTGAATGACAGTGCTATTCTTGATAGTGCTATGGTAATTGTGTGGTAAAATAGCATTATATTTTAGGCTGATAATTATTAGCAAAAATATTGTAATATATGCAAAAACTCCCTATCTTTTTTATTCTCACTTTCTTTAATTGGGAAGAAAACTAAGATTAATATGAGCCATTGAATAATTACAGGATTGAGCTGGAAAATGAGAATGCTTCTGAGTAGCAAAAGATATTTGAAGTTAAAAGTAAAAACTGTAGCTGCTGGATATTGTATTTCATTGAACTGCTACTGGCGCTGATGAACTAGATGGGCCTTTTCCATTCCTGTGTTCCTCCATCTCTGAGCCAGACTGTAGGAGAAGAGGGCACAGCAAGGCAATGGGCTTTTCTATTGGAGAATAGGTTATTTTCAAATGAGAAGGTGGAACCAGCATTGAAAAAGGAGTAATTTTATTCTGTGTGTCATTAAAGTTATAACCACTTGACAAAGGTTAAAGACAGATGGACTTTTTCTTCTTTGCCGGGAAAGAGATTTGAATGTAGGAGGGCAGGTTTCCTTTATGAAAAAAAAAAAAAAAAAAGGACAAAAATAAATCCAGCAACAGTGTCCTTTCCTTCAGTTTTTCAGCAGTGCAAATGTTTTCACATAATTCTGTTAGTGATGCAGTGTCTAGACTTCTCAGATGCTTTAAAAACAAAACTCAGCAAACCCTGGCGTTAGTTCTGAGAATCCTAAAAGGCTAAGTCATTATCACTGCACTGTAGCACATGCAGTGATATGAAACCACAAATAGCTGCTAAAGACCAGACTGTGAAATCCTTCCTCATTTAATACACATAGGTTCGACATCCTGTACCAGGATTCTGCAATTTAGCTCTGATTGTGACTGAAAAGCCTGTGTGAATCTCAGGAGCGTGGACGTTAAAGAAAAGCTATTTTTGCAACAGGTATATGTTTATATAAAAACAATGCAAGACTCCAGAGAGCAGCATGTTTACATTGCTTTTTAGAAGGCATTTAATTTGTGTGTCGAGCAGTCTTCTAATTACAGCTGTGCTATTTGATAGGCAATGACACCTAAAAATAGAATTGTAGTTTAGGGTGTCTTTTAGTAATATCTATTAAAGTGACACAAAATTCAAACAAGGCATGTGGCCAGAGTCTCCTGATGGTTTAAACTAAGTTGCAAGAGGCATTTGGTCTTGCAGGTGTTGCTTCTGTTCAAATGCAGCCACAAACAGCTGATCTTGGAAGTGTTTGCAATGCATCACAGCTGAAGTTCCTTGCTGAGTCCCTTAACCTGGGCCCAGGAATGGCAGAGCAGAGACATGCTAGGGCAATTAACAAGCCATACCTTATTCTTCATGTAAAGCTCCTGCAAATTGCCTTCAGGTCACTCAGTTCCACCTTTGGTGTGAGAAATGATGGAAACCAGATAGAGATATCTGCCTTCCCTCTTTGTTCTCTTCCCACTGCCTGCGCTTTTATGGGTTTAGTGTTCACTGCAGGCTCCAGAAATGTCTTGCTTGAAGACAGGCTGGGACACCCCACTGTTCACAGATCTGTAAGAACTGATGTTGCTCTCTGAATTAAACATTATCCTTCCCACAGTTTCATTTTCTTCCTGTCTGCCCACCTTCTTATCCATTTGTTACCTCCTTCTCTTTAACTCTTCCTCGTCATGTATGGTGATTCTCTCAGTGCAGTCAAGGTGTAAGTGTATTTTACTACTCTCTCATTTTCCAGCTATATATTTGTCATATACTGCAAGCATTTCCCAAAAAAATGAAATATCACAACAAGGTGTGAGCAGAATATCTCCTGTATGAAATAAGCTAAATTGATGCCCTGATATGTGAAGTCAAAATTAAGCAGTCAGTCATTGTAAAGCATGCTTTTTTATTAGAATACTGTACACAGACACTGCTGAGAACATGCACTCTGTATACTTATGAAGAAAATAATAGCAGTTTAGAAATAAGTTAAGAGCAGCAGCACCAGCAGCAAGCAATGTCTCTATTTTCTCCCTGGTAGAAATGATCAGCTTTCAAGAGTCAGAGTACCAAACAAGCTCCTTTTTACCCAGCAGATCTGTCATCTCTGCCTGTAGAGTCACTATTCATTTTACTGTCAGAAATAAGCAGCTTCTACTTTTAGACCGACAAAGCTGCACGGTTGTTGAAGAATGAGCAATCTTTTCTTCTGCCTTGTGCATAGTTGGTTGAATGACCGATCACATTCCAGCTCAAGAATCTTTAATCCTAATGGAAATGTGTGACAAAGAAAGAATGGACTTGGATTTTTCAGTTTCTCTCATTTCAGTGCTTACAATACTAATTTTTAGTGGAATTAAACGATTTCTTCTAAGCTAAGTATGTAAGTGTCTCTGCCTCTCTTTCACATGTACATATGGACAAACAGCTTGCCTTTAGTGAGTGTGGTTCACAGGGAAGATAAATCTCAGTGACAGTCTTCTAACAGAGATGTCCTCTGTGTTTGTCATCTGCCTGCTTCTAACTTAAATTAAGTTTCCTGAGGCAGATGGGTCTCCATATGAAGACTATATGCTTCTACTAGATCTCCAGTCCATTTGCAGCTGTGTCACTACAAAAGTCCCTCAGCTAAGGGATGTCCTCTTCCCAGGTGGTCCTGAGCAGGTCAGATGTAAACGGTTCAATTTTCCTCTGAATCTCAGAACTTGTTTTGGACTTTTTTTTCCCACATCCCCGAGTGGCCAGTACACACCATCCACAGCCCACCACTACACGAAATAGCCAAGGGAAGGGGCAGAGAGAACGAGGAGAGAGATGAACTCTAGTGGGCTCACTGTGTGCCCAGGAATCCATTTCCTTACACTATTAACACTACTAAACAAACCAAATTAAAGCAGCATCTCAGTGCCAGGCTTCCAATGATGAAAGCAGATCAAGCAATGGCCTCAAGTGGGACTCCTTATGCACATCAAGGGGATCTAGATACTTAAGACCAGCAGCACATCTCTGGGAATTAAGCTCTAGTTGTTCTTACAGTTTTGTTCACTTCTATACAGGCTTCTCAGTGAGTCCTTCAGTGAGAGCCTGGAGCCTAGGAATCATTTCCAAGCCTTCCTGAATGCTTAGTTGTTGATCTGGTTACTCTTTTGTGAAATGTTGAGCTTACCTTTAATTTCACCAAGATAAATGTATTAAGGATACTTGGGTACTCCACTCCACTTGGGTTCTCTACCACGGAGTATGACCCCATAATATATACCAGCCTGATACTATGTGGGCAAGAGGCAATCGTTAAGCAGCAGCACTTCACCATTGGGCTGGACCTTGGCTAACTTATATAGGCCAAATTCTTTTCTAGAAAAACTGTGATTTCATTTGTGTCATTGGTTCAATTGACCCAGAATAACTCCAAACAATTTAACCAGAAGTTTAAGCCACCCTTACTATGGACATTTGCACAGGCAGAATGTTGTACACAGGGAAGAAGAAAATTCCTTTAGAGCAGCTGGCACAGAGTGGGGCACTCTGTCCATGCTCTTGCAATACCAAAAGCAATGGTGGCAGTGCCAACAAAGATACAAATTAATTCCTGGACACTTTCTATTGTTGTGCTACAGAATGCAATGCCAAATGATTTTGCAAAGACAAAAAAAAATCTGAATTTAGAGGCAGTTGAATAATTGGATGTCTGTAATAATAAAACTTGTAGGTGTTTGTTTAAGGTAAAAAGATAGCATACAATTGCATCTTAGGAGTCTGAGTGTGTGCTGATCATCTGCTGGTTTCAGGGAAGAAGTCTGAGGAAATCAAAGTTGAATGAGGCCACTTTGTTCTTTAAATTAAAGCTTTTAATTAAGAAGATATATATTCCTTTGGGAGAAACTAGCTTGGAGAGGTATTTAAAACCCTTGTAAGCCTTTGCAGAACTGGAAGAGTGAGTGCCTTGGGTTGATGCTAAATATTGACACGGTTAGAACAATGGTGCCCAGCAGCTGTGAGCCCGACATGTGATGGCAACATGACAGAGCGGGCTGAATGGAGCGGAAGCAGCTCTGGAACACCCTGCTGCAACACGCTCATTAGTTCCTAATCCTTGAGGCAGGAGAATAACCCTTCTGTATGGAGGACAATGGGGATCGTTGGGCTAATGTCTTTGGTGGCTTAGCATTCATAAGAAAACTATTGAATTCAGTTCTCTTGCTGAAGAAGAAGGAGCTGTGGAAAGTCATGGCACAAATACACTGGGGGTGCTCCGGTCTCTCTTTGCCCAAGTTAAAGAAAACGCCACAACAATATTGCAATGATTTTCAGCACAATGTGCTACTTATAATGCAAGTTTACATTCTGTTCCCTCTATGTTCTTTACTGGCTCTTTTCTATAGAAAACAAATTCATTTAGGTCATGCCTTTTCTTTTTCCTTTGAATAAGGGCTTCAAATTTTAGTGCTGGGATTGCTAAATCTGCCGTTCTCATTCACTAAGCCTTTTCTCCAGCATTGCTGCAGATTCTGCACCCCACTTTGCAATTTCATAATGCACATTTGTGACAGGCATATCAAACCATCCAGTTATTTTAAAATTGAGGTGAGAGAGTGCTTTAAATGTAAATTTTACTATGAACAGCAGAATAAAATCTTGCAAGCACTTCCTGGCTCTGCCAGGAAGCCAAGCTATATTTAACTCATTTTAAAATTCATCAAATACATTCTGGGTAGATTCAGATCTTCGGCATGTCTTTGAAGATAACATGTAGTGGAAGTGTCATATAGTCAGTCGTGGGATTGAGCTCATTCTGAGATTCTTGTCAGTGAAGACATACAGTTAGGACTGGATTGTTGAAGGAAAAGTACATATAGATGTGACAACTTAATATTCCGACTTTATTTGAAGATTTGAACAATCTGTTGCATTCAGCTCAAGAGCTATTTAGGAAGTGCTGTATGTAAAGAGATTAGTGCCAATACTAATGGTAAAATCCACATCCACTCCTAAATTAAAAAAAAAAAAAAAAGAAAGTTTCTTACAGTGTTTGTAAGAGAAAAGCTAATACCATGTGGTTCTATAACAGTAATTTGGAGAAGTCTCTAGATGTTTGGAAAAGATATTAAGAATGATGGATAAAAATTTAGTTAGGGCTTATATGTACAAAAGGAGACACTCTCAGAAATCTCTTCCTCCTCCTGTCTTCTTGGTTCCACACCTCCTTTACCCCCCCACCCTAGCAACTTGTATCCCGGTAAACTCCATTGATCTTATTTAAAGGATTATATATAGAATGGAATAAATCTCAAATTTCATGCTTAGTTTTTTTGCAGATGACACTAAAAGATCCCAGAAGATCATTTAGACCCTTTTATATCTTGTGTATACGCTGCTATCATGCTCTTTTGTGTGTGTTTTTGTTTTGTTTCTGTAAGTACAAATAGGAGTCTCCTGCCAGTCAGATCCTTTGCTGTTCCCTATATTGAGATGTGACCTCACCTTGCAGTTCACATTATGAAGATTATGATATTACCTACATTCACTAAAATCATTAATTAAAAGAATGCTAGTTGAGTATACCCTAACCAACAAACTGTACAGGAAATTGGAGGTGTCATGTTTCTGCTACACTCTGTGCAACTTGGTTGTGTTTTTCTAATGTTAATTTGCCTTTGATTTGTTGTAGTACATGACTGCTGCTGCACCTATGCAAGGGACCTACATTCCCCAGTACACTCCTGTGCCTCCAACAGCTGTCCCTATTGAAGTAAGTTTAAATCTATCCATGAAAACAGAGGGAAGGGGCAACACAACCCTTCTCTATTACATCTCCTCGTGCCTGTTGTTTGAAAGGGACCTAAAGTCACTTTTGGAATGGTGTATCTGCGTTTGCTTTTAAAAATAGGACTGCACTTTTTTTCTTTTTTGTTTTTTTTTTTTCTTTCCTAACCCCCCCCCGCTTTTATTGTTTGTTTGTATGTTTGTTTTGTGTGATATGCAAGTGCTCTTGTTTTGCATTTGTTTTGCTGTGCAGTAGGACACGGAATAAAACATCAGTGACTATGATTATTTTTTCCCCATGTATTCGGGAGGGAGATGGGAAAAGACAGGAAAAGAAACAAACAAACCATGAATCCAAAAGCAATTCCAAGAAGAGAAGCCTGCAGGAGGGTTTGATGTGATCATTAGCAAGTATAGGTAATTGCTGAAACATTTGGCCACCAGAAAAGTGATTGAGCAATGGAAACCTTCCTCTTGTATATACAGACGTGGAGGAGGATGCACTGACTGAGTGCTTTTTCATCCTTGAGGAAGGATTCGCTCCCTCCCTCCTTGGGGCTGAGTCATGCTGATGACAGTCTAATGAGTAAGTATTTACTCAACCCTGTGGACCACAAGCTGCTGGAGAGCATCAGCTTGGTCTCCGCCACTGTGCAGCTCATAAGGGCAGCTGAGCAGAGCAAGAGGGAGGCCTGGTGTTCCTCTTCAGTACATACTTCTCTGGTGCTGCCCTCTGTCATTAATAGCTTCTCCTGTACTCTTGGAAAACATGAGGGGTGCCAGGAGCTCAGTACTTTTATCTTTGGCAGCACTGGCTTTGGAATCAATGTCGTGACTACCGTGTGCTTTGAGGATGACATGTTAGCAGTGTCGTTGGCATGGCTCCAAGTGGACTTGTCCTGGTTTCTCCTGATTCTCTGCAATTACCCAGATTCCCAAATGAGTTCCATCTGGAAAGACTGCCACTGTTCTATCATACTGAGCTGGTCATGTTTTAGTCTTTTTTCGCTTGAGGATAGTTTTGCTCTAAATATTATTTGGTTACAAATGGGCCATGGATGCCTATTTTGAATAGCCATTGTAGGTATCCAACTGGGCAGATGCAAATTAAATTAAAAGGACATGGTGGCATGGAGAGGAGAGATGATGATTATTGTTACTGTTAGTCTGTATTTGTGTAGCATTATGAACCAGAACCCGAGTGTGCTACATGTTCCACCAAGGGAGACCAAAAATAAGGTCTCTGCGCCAGAAAGCTTACACCTACAAGGTGAGATGGACAATACCAGGGAGATAGAGAAAAGGAAGCAGACAGAAGAAAATGGTACTGCCAGCTTATTAAGTAATAGATATGCAGAGATATGTATTTTCATTTCCATTTTTCAAAAATGAAACTGATGCTTTTTCACAGATAAATTTAAAATAAACTACCTGTTGTTTACGTAGGGCTCAAATGAAAACAAAGCAAGAGCTTTGTGCTCCCTCTTCTGGCTCTGTGGTGTGCAGTGCAGTAATCATCCCTGTTTCCCCCAGAGACCTGCTAGCTCTGTTCATGTGGTCAACATGCCCAAGATGCAAGTTAAGGAAGGAAAAGGCTGCTTACTTTGAAGCCTGCTAAAATACTTAAAAATAAGTATCAGACTGTCTAACAAGGATAAGAAATAGTCCACAATGTTCAATTCAGCATATCAACTATTATTTAGGGTTTTTTTTTGTAGCAAAGCTTCATAACAGATTTATATTTGTGTGCCATTTACTTTTAAAAGGGAACATGCATAAAAAGTGCACACAAGTGAGATGAGTACTTTGTGAGGAAGGATTGATTTCTATATGATATGTAATAAAGCGGAGAGTGGAGGGGCTATATTCTTATTGCAAATCAGGCAAATTAAATGGAAAGTCACTGTGGAATTGGGATAGACAAATGAAAATCAGCAGTCATACCTATGCTGTAGTAAAAACATGAGAGAGAAAACTCAGGCTCCACTGAAGTAAGCAGGATTTTTGCTTTTGGTTTTGAATGAGTAGGGAACTACACTCAAATGTGTAGGTACTTTCTATTACTGGAAATTTTCATAGGTGTCTATATAATAAGAAAGCTACTGACTGCTAGATTAGCGCTCTGCTTAAACTGATGATGTGTTTTGCATTAGCACGTGGTTCTGCTATCTCAGACTCTCTCAGCCTTGTGGTACATGTAGAGAAACAGGAATGGAGAGCTAGTGCTGAGCTCCTTCATGGGCCTCACTGATATGAGTAAAATTAGTAAATTTTTGTTGTTATTTGCTTCCCTAGGGTGTTGTTGCTGATACTTCTCCACAGACAGTAGCATCTTCATCACAGGAAGCCAGTGGTCAACAGCAACAGATGACCGTGGAAACATCCAGTGAACATGCGCCTGCATATTCTTACCAACAGTCTAAGTAAGTTGGCATGTTCTTTGTGAAGTGAAGGGTATGTCTCTTGAAAATAGACATAAAGGGCAAAATACAATCTCCATTTCAACAAGAAAATCCAGAGTAGCTTCATTAAATTCAGGTGAGTTCTGGATATATAGAAATGAAATTGTAGGTTTCATTGGAGGTTGAACAAATATAGAGGTTTTAGCTGATGGCCTTAGTTTGGCAAATTGTCTTTGAGTTTCTTCAACAATATGCTCTCTAAATGTGTTCTGCATATTCTGAACTCTGGAAGATCTCAACAACTGTGTTAGCAATGACCATGCTGGGCTAAGCTGGCATCTGCTGTCAGATACCACGAGGGCCTATATTTTGCATTGGTGAAAATATTGGTGTGTAACACATCTAAAGATGAGTTTCTGAAAGTATGACTAGTGAAGCAGTAGGAATTGCACCAGCTTGGTGTTCAGTGTGTGTGCACAACTGGTGCTTTGTAGACACTGAGGGGGTAGAAACTGGAAGGGGAGAAGGGATAACAAAAGCGAGAGGGAGAAGGACCATTCTTTCTCTCTTTTGTCCCCTGCTCACTTTATTTGCTTCCCATGGGATAGCTGGGAAAACTCAAGATCTAAACAGTCATGGTTGGACACAGAACACCTACAGAGAGGATCTGTCTCTTTAGAGTAATCCTCAGGCACCTCCTTCCCATGTCACACTAGAAGTGGTTCTCACAAAAGACTAACTTGCTTAGGCAGGTGACTGAGTAATCACAGGGACTGGTACAGGTGGGATGGATTTTAGGAACTCTGCTCTGCCTCAGATCAAATCCTTTCTAGCAGATGTTTCTTGAATGTCAGCACCACTACAAAAAGAGAATTTAAAGTTTTCATCCTCAGGAATGGAGTAGGCAAATCGTCATACAAGAATATATGTTAAACATATCAGTCAGTCCCTCATAACATAGTAATTAGTGCAAAAGGCATAAGATATGGCATAGAAAAACTTAGAATTCTGACTATTCTGTCAGTTCTCTAAGTTCTCTTTTTTTTTTTTTTTTTGGCCCCTGTTTGTCTAGTAGATGAATAACAAATGGCATTAAATCACACAGTCTCTCTTTCTGACCACCACAAATGGACATCACTCCCTAACTGACTATATATGTATTTTACATATATCTATATATCTATATATCTATAGCCCGTTTGTTTTGTTTTTGGATATAACCAGTATTCTATTTTGGAGACACATTGTATTTGTGCATTTATACATGCACACCTTCTAACTATCAAGTCTCTCTAGTGTCTATAAAAGAAATAGCAAAAAACTTAGAATGTGCAAAGAGACAAGTGTACATGACAGTACCATGCTGTTCCCTTGATGTGATGATTGCATTCTGAAAGCGTTTGGAGCTGACCATTCCCATGGTCCAGTTCCCTTTCACTTCAGTATCAGAGCAAAGGCATACATGCAGAAGCCCTCATAGGTATCTGTGAGCAATTGATTCTGATATTTTTCTCACATGAAACTACATTGCAACTACTGAAATGAGTACTGTGTTTTTGGCTAGTGTTGTAAGTTCACAGCTTCTCAGAGAATGAGATACCTCATTTTTCCTTGTCAGTTACTGCCTTGTTGCAATGATGGATACTGGTCTAACAACACTGGCATTAATAATCAGAGGAATTTCTTTTTTAATCACAAATGCAGATCCACTACAGATTTTTTATTATGATTACTTCCAGTTTTTTAAAATGATGACTCCTGTATTGTATCTGCCAGTTGTGAGCAAAAATGAAAAGTCTCAAAGGCTGTAGAAATAAGCAAAATAGAGAGAGTCTCTGTTAAAAAAACACTCATGCCTGAATATGTCATTAACCATTCATATAAAAGCAAAGGTTTTTTTCAACTGAGTTATAATTTAATTAATCTTTACATAAGGTCATCTTTATCAATACCAAGCAGCACACAACATACAACAGGTATTTTCAAAGCAATAGGCAGGAAGTTATTAAAATGACCAGGCAATGATTTTATCAGACATAGACAAAGGAAAAGGCAGACACTGTAAAAGAATTTCTTACAAGTTGATTGGACGGGAGACAAGTTTTAACAGTGTATTTGACTATATTTATTTTCCTTGCTACAGTCATGAAATTTCAGGCAACAAAAGAGAGGGAACTACTCAGAATGAATTGAGTAGAATAAAGATTTTGTACTCCATACATGTATAAACCACAGAAATTTTAAAAAATCTACCTTTTCACTCAATATACATTTTTTTATTTAATATGTTGGATGCTGTGATAGATCCCACCCGGGGATGTTCAGAAATGAAGCTTCAGGTCAGACACTTGACTGTCAGAAGTGTCTAGTAAACCTCTGTTTCTGAGTTGAGGACTCGGAGGAAATTGCCTCAGTTATTTTGAGTACAGAATACCTCTTTCCCTTGCAGATCTTTAATTTTACACATAAAAGTGTGTGAAATCTTTAAAGTGTAGTTAAATGGAGCTCTGTACTCCTGGAAATTCCACTCTTGCACCCCTGAACAAAACTGTCTGCTGGACAGAGTGCTCTGCTTTTAAATGTGGGAAGAATTAAGTTTTTCTGGAGCCTTTTGTGGGCAAACTCCATGTCAGGTTGAAGAGCGTGTGCTGTGACCCTCTGATGGAAACAGTCTTTGATGTATGTGCTGCCCACTATGTGCAGAGGGGCACTAACAGCCCGGGAGATGAGCAGTCCAATTTGAGCAGTCTCACTGCATGTTATGCATAGAAAACTGCTTTAGAAAACGCTAAGTAAATACATAAATCTTGCTTCCAGATAAATCTGTTGCTAGGTTCAAAATATTAATTGTAATGCTTCATGCAATGAAAAAGTTCTTTGGTGATTTTAATGTTTAAAATTGATGTTAGTTTAATGTTTACCATGCAGGAGAAAAAGATCTGTGGTGAATGCTTTAGGCCATCAATATTCCTCACAATTCAACTCCTAATACTAAAATACATCTAACAATAAGAAAGGCAAATGTCTTAATGTTTGCATTAAAGGAAAAGTGCTGGCTTTTCTTGTGTTGAGCATGAGTTGGAAGAGAATTTTTTTTTAGTGTGTTTTTCTCAAAACACACAAGTTTGAGCTGCCGCAGGAGAAACAATAGAAATTGCTTCCCCAGTAGCTTTACTGCCTCCCCAGTAGCTTTACACATAAGACCGTATTAAAAAGTATTTACAAGAAGAATCTCTCTCTCCCCAGACATCTCATACAGTCTTGCTAGGACAAGTTTTATATGTGATGCATTCCTCAATTTTATTAAAACCTCAAAAATACAAAATGAGAGTTATCTCAAAGGCGCTGAACAAGCCTAGCTTCTTCTCTGCGCTAAATTTAGAACAATTTGACATTGTTTATTCAAAAATGAATATTTTTGTAATTAATAAAATCTTGAATGTTATTATGGAGTTAGCCATAACTGGCTCATTAAGCAAACTGCTCTGCAGTCCAACTGCTCTTGCCATCCGAAAATGTGTTCTTATTAGCAAATTGGATGTATCCTTCTATTGCAATTTTATCCTTCATTTTGTTATTAGTATCCAAAATAAACAGTGCCACTTAATATTATGAAAATATTCGTTCTCTTATTGTATTACTCTTGGAATATTTACACAGTGCTAAGCCACGTATTCATCTCGTTTCAGTGCAGTTAGATTGCCCATTAAACACAGTATTAACAAGAGTAAATTCATCTGCTTAGGATGTGCTAAAGTCTCCAAAGCGGAGTTCCCCGTTTCTGCCTATTTTCAGCTTAGTGGTGGTATCATATTTAAACAGCTGCAAAGTTAGTTTAACTTGGATAAGTTTTAAAGGGAATTGGGTGGAAAGAAAGGAGAGGAGCCTATTTCAAAGTTGTTTTGACTTAATGACCACTTTAATTCAATTGTTTTTACAGACAATAAACAGGACTGAAGAATGTCGGTCTGAAATCTTTGCCTTGAATGGAGAAACTTCACTGAACAAGAAGTTGGCTTCCAGTTTGCACAGGCGTCAAATGAATGCTTTTTTTTTTTTTCTACCTTTCCCAACGAAAACAAAACAGTGTTTTTATGTGCTGTGCAAATGGTTCCATCATGTAGTCTGACAGTTTTATTTTTGCTATATTTTTTTTTTACCTAAAGAAAAAACCCAGAGGAAAAAGGCTGGGTTGACATTTCATCTGGACGAACATTTGAATTCAGAATTTACCTGGAGCTGTAGCTAGATTTTTTTTTTTTTTAACAGAAAAACTGATGATGTCAAGAGGGAGCAAGCTGCGATGAAAACCAATTGTCTTCCTCAAAAATTAAGCTACTCTTTTTTTCTCATTTTATTTTTCTTCTTGTTTTAAATCTAGAGTGGGATTTTTTTGTTCTTTTCGATTTTTTTTTTTTTTAAGAAACGTTTAGGTAAGGTTTATCTTGAATCTTAATTGCCTTAATTTTAAGGACGTCAAAAGCTCTCAAGGCAAGCTGTCAACGTCTTGTTAGAAAACCCGAGAATGAATTGAGACTGCTCACACCGGTGCT
>JAVCKT010012379.1:0-10537 GCA_032273925.1 Rhynchotus rufescens | reverse complement strand
GTTTTTCTTGGGTGCATTTTTAGGTACTGCTAGAAACACACACAAAATTGACCTGAGGTCAATAGCGTAAAGGAACTGGTAACACAAAGTCTTTTAGGCTGGAAATGGAAGGAAGGCCCTAGGGGGATCCCTTGTGGCTGCTGAAGAACCAAGTCCATTTTCCACCTACTTTCACAGTAACTCAAGTTTCCTTATAGGCATGATCAGTGACGCTGAAAAGTAATTAAAAATACACAAAGGGCTGCTCCACTTGAGCAGGCTTCATAGTGTGCAGCTGGCAAGGAGTTTCTAGCTGGTCACTTGGCTCAAAGAGCCATTCAGCGCGAGGCTGGTGATGCTTCCAAATGAGCTTCAGATTTTCATCATGTCTCCCTCAATTTTATATTACAATACTCTTAAAAGTAGTCCTGAATTCTGAAGTTGAGCTATCCTACAATAATTGAATTTCCCCCTTCTTTTGTTATCTCTTGCCATTCATTAAACCAGGGAGGCTGTTGAGAAACTCATTCAGTGATATTTCAAAGGGCCTCTGTGCAGGCACCGCTTGGCTCCTGTTTATGGGGAACAAACCTGCTGTCAGTTTGACTGGCAGAAACGCTGTGCAGTAAATTATTCAAAAGACTGTTTGCAGCAGTACACAGTTGTGCTTGGGTTTCTTTCCCTTGCTGCCTCGTATTCTGGCTCTTTCTCCTTTCTTCTCTAATTCCTTTGGGAAACATTCCATGGGATTTTGCAGAGATTCTAGAAAAAAATCAAGCTAGACCTGCTTATGTTCTTCCTACAAAATTAGGCTGAAAAGAAGAATTTTGTATGTGTCAGGACTGATTATAATTTGTTGCTTTTGAAGCTGGAAAGCAGTGTGGTTTATCTGGCTCCTTTTCTGTGTCTTTTCTATAATACAAACCTCAATGGGAATAATGAATTGAGATAATAGATGGCTGCCTTTCTGGTGGCAAGGAAACACACCTTGCCTTAGTGCTTTGGCTGCCTTTTGGTTTGTGTTGCGTAATGAACATTTGGGCTATCTCCTAATTATTTGGAATTAGAAATATATTTTTCCATAGCTTTCATAGCTTTTAATTCTCTCTTTGTGCTTTAGCAAGTAAATTTTTAAAATTTAGAATTTCCCCCTCAGTAGCAAGTGACAAGAAGAAACTTTATTATACATACACTGAAAATCATATTTTGTATGTATGTATATATACACTGAAAATCAAATTTCAGAATTATTTCTCATTGTTCGGTGTCATTTTCGCCAGCTGCTCTCTGGAAATCAGTGCTCATACAGCTTACTAGATAGTTACTCTTTTTTTACTTGCCTGCTCATTTGATACTGTAATGTGTTTTAGGGTGGTCAAAGTTCCTAAATTGCTGATAGAACAAATGAGGTGAAATTGGAGATGTAGAGCCTGAGTACAGCAAGGATAATTTGCTTTTTGCACCCACATGCGCAACTATCTTTGAGTACAAGCAAAAAAAGAAGAAAATTTCAACAGCTCCACTCCAAAATCTGAGCCCAGTCTCACTTGCAGTTTACCAGGAAAGCCTTTTAATGCTCATGTAGACCCAGCTATCAAACAAGTCTGGCAAGAATCAGCCAGGAATCAAAACCAACCAACCAAAAAACGAAATTCCCCAACCCAGCAAATAATCAAGTGGAAATATTTTTAAATATTATTTAATATAAGGAAAATTTTAAAAGCTGCAATATTTTTGGCAATCAGGGTAAGAGTGGATGAAAGCCAGTAGGAACCCCTAGTTGAAATCTTTTTGATGATCAGTTTTAGGCACTGCAACTGTGCCTAACTAATTAAACTATGCCTAACTGCCTAACTTTTAGAAGTGCAGCCTGCTGTGCGTTAGTTCCGAAGCTAACAGGTCAGATATCTATCTTTTGAAGTAAAGCTTGACAGTGATGTTGCTTCAGTGCTACTGTGTCTGTGGTCATTCTAGGCTGGTCTAAGTTTCTTTCTTAGCTGGAAACTCTGGCTAAGACAATATTTTACTGTCCAGCTCGTCCTAGGATACTCACCTCAGTGCTCTCTGTGTGGAGACACATACAGTCTTCCCGACACACGTATTCTTCCCGAAAGCAGCACGCTAGCCTGGGTTTCAGGGTGACTGACATGACCGGTTCAGTTAGATGCCATGTATGGTTCAGGACATTTGAGAAAATGTATAAAGAAGTGACTCAGTCTGTTTTGGCACAAGATCTGTTTTTATGCCTAGTAACGCAGCGACTAGTGGCGTAATTGCTGACATGTGTTTTCCATTCTTTAAAGGCCAGAGATTTGAGCCGGACAAATGTTATGCAGAATTCTTTGGATCCCTGGTAGTAGTGGTGGTGGCAACCTTCATAAAATCTTAGCATTTGTGCCAACACAAATACCACAATCACCTATTAAAATGATTTTATCTCTTGTGATTACGTTCCTTCTGGTACAGGCCAGTTGATGACTTCTGTGCTTGCATGTGCAAACATACCACTTCCAACTGAAAATGACTTTCAGCTCTATTGGGCTAACTTTCCATAAACTCCTTACTCATATTTATCAGCAATGCCATCATTTGTCTTTGATTCATAGATGGTGATTACAGTCACATTTTTGGCAAGCAGGGCATTCACAGCTGTGAAGCAATGTATTATTCTTCTTGGAATTTCCATTCTTGGAAAATGCTGGAAATGAATAACTAGGAAATGACATTTTGTAAAGCTCTCAGAGCTTTTGATCTTGTCCAAGCAGTTTTTCCTCCCCCAGAAGAAATGCATTCTCCGCTGTGCCTGTAAGATGACCTTCATTTGTTAATATTATTTAACTTAGGGCTTTAAGACTGATATTATGCATTTGCAACTCTTTCCTAGTTGTTCATTTCAGCAGTAAAATGTAATTTTGTATTTATGCTATCAATATTATCATGATGAGTGGGAAGCATGCATTTTTCAGTTATTACATAATTCTTTGGACCATTTTGCTTACTCAACTGAAGTCTGTTGATTTCCTAACCAGTAGTTACTCATTGCTAATAGCAGAAATTAGAAGTTCAGCATTATCCCATGAAATTGAAAGCAAAACACTGTAAGTCTTTGTTCCCTAATATGGACCAGCTGCTCTCTCTGCTTGCTATCATTTGTATGTTGAAGATATTGATCATGGCAATATTGGGGCTTTTGCTTCAAAGTAAGAATTGATTTTATTTATTCATTCAGTAGCATTTTGAAATCCAAAATGAAGAACAGTTTATTTTCTATTTTAAAACTCTTTGGAAGAGACAATTGAAATATACTGCTATTACTACTGCAGAATGTACTTGAGCACATCCCTTTCTTCACCCTCTTGTGAAAAGTACTGATAAGTAGAATTTTGTTTAATGGAGTGTTTAAGATTAAATTAGAAGGGTACGCAGGACTGGGATCCTCTGTTCTGTATCTTCTCCCTTCTCCACCAGCATGTCCAGTCCATTCCTCATTGGCTTGTTTGTTCATCCTCTGTGTGCATCTATTTTATGAATAGTTTCTCTCATATCATGGACTTTATCATAATATTCCTGAAAAACAGTTTTAGAGCAGCATTTTGAACCTCCTAAAATATACTGTAACATCTCTGCGCACCTGGAGTCCAGTGTCACATTCTGACTTACTGCTTGTTCTTTGAGTGTTAAATTAGCCTCAGCTGTAAAATTAATCAAAGCAAAAGAAGCAGCCCCATATCCTGATATTTAGCTTTATAGAGTTAGCTCTCTGCTGCTTGGAAAATAAATTGAATGTCTTTCCTTAAAAGAGGTAACATAAAAACAATTTGAAACATTGCTGTATAACATAACAGTTCATTATGATTTAAAAGTATACAGATATTCTCATTATTATTTATTATCTGAAGTATAAGCAAAAATTTCCCCTCCTTTCTTCTCTTCAGAAGACTCCCTGAGGACTTAGTCAGATTTTAACCAAAGGTTTTATGTCTCAAGCAGCCTTTTAGTAATCTCTGAATTTGTACAGAGCCATGAATATTCTGAAAATTTATGCTTACAGCTTTTAAGTTGTAATTATATGATGACACTTTTGTATAGTTTTCAGCAAAAACTACATTGGCTATTTCAATTACGCTACTTCACTCACACATTAAAGATGTCAGAAACAAGGAGTGACTGTCCCTATTGCCGTAACTCTTAACACTTAAGAAAAATTTCAAAGAAAATACTATGCATGGCTGCTTTCTTGGCTATTCTTCTTTACCAGTACGTCTGTCTCATAGATAGACAGGTTGTGTTGGCGGAGAGCCATGGCTGGAGGGCGAGGGGAAAGAATTAGACAGGAAAACCTGTATTGTGAAGGTTTAGTTTAAGCAGAATTACGAGACTCACAGGAGGAGAAGCTTGCCAGTGGGCTGGCCTGGTTGGGCTACGGAGCAGGATGCCAAGCACGGGTTTGGTCACTGCCAGGTTTCTGTCCTTTAGGCTCCAGTAGTGTTGAATCTGTTACGACAATAACTATTGCTTAGCATTTACTGTGGGTTTTCTTTTTTTCACTCTGAAATCAAAATCATCTGGTTTCACGTGAAAGGAAAATTTATAATGATTTCTGCACCTTCTTTGCAGAAGAGCAGATTACACGGAAAAAAATGTTAAAAAAATTCAAAATGACTTCTTTTCCTCAATCAAAAATTATTTATTTTCCTTTTCCAGAACCTTCCATGAAGTTTCCTGTAATAAAATATTTGGGGTTTTTTTCCTCTTTCCTTCTTTTCCATTGGCTACTAAATGTTATAGAAATACCAGATCTAATGCCTTCCTCTAGTCCTCTTTTAATGATGGAAAGGTTTTGGAATGTTAAAGTATTAAAACAGATAAATAAGCAGCTCTGTCTTCTATTCTTCATATTTCTTCAACTGTTTCCTACAAGAAAGAGTACTCTCAGTAATACTAATTTTAGGCCTTATTAAGTCTGCCTTTTTTTTTTTTTTAATGAGTGGATCTCTAAGCATTTTACAAAGTATCCATTTCACAGGAAGGGAAATGGAAGGAAATAAGAGGGATAAAATGATTCACTCAGGATGACTCATCTGGTGAAAGAAATCATTTCCTATTATATCCTATTATCCCACTTCATTCCTGCAGAGGAAAAGAATGAAATGAAGAATTTCCTGATACCTTATGTTGTGAAGTAGGTGTTCATATTTTCACTCAGCTGCCTAGAGGGTCCCATGTCTGTCTCAGATTTCTTTCTCAGATTTTTTTTTTTTTTTTACCACATGAAACCAAAGACTCTGATAGGAATTCTGTCCCCAACTCTTTGATGTACATTGCTTGATTGTGCGTGTAGAACTGTGGCAACTGAGGAAGATGTTTAATAAGTGCACATGTGCGACAGGCTTGTCGGGGCTTTGGACATGCAGATTGAGTTTTGCTCAAAGAACTGCTTAGTAAGTAACTTTATACATTTGGCAGAATTATCAATTCCACTGGGAATGCTTCAGAGGATGAAATAACCAGATCTCAATGAAAAAAAAAAAAAAATCTAGACCAAGCTTTTTCCAAAGCAACAACATTATACTTTCATTTTTCAGCTGTACCCACTAGTGCTAAAAGGTGTCACTTCTTCTGTCTATTGGATTGCACATTATATAACATTTCCAAAGTAGCATAATCACCTATGTGGTGCCAACAATTATGGCATGTCCTATCCTAGTTTCAATAATCACATCAGTATCAAGAAAACAGACTTAAGGAATTTGCCAAACACCTTTTTTTTTTTTTTTTTTTTTTTCACAAAGCAAAATAAGGCATACACATTTTTCCTGAAAGCTGGAAATTACTTTATTCAGAAGATGTCTTTATGCCTTTGATTTGGCTTTTTTTATTTTACTGTTTTTAAACAGATATCATTTCAGTAATCATTTTCTTCTAACCAACTCTGTGGTTTAAGCATCGGGGTTCAAGCAGACTTTGCAGGGCCTGCAGCGGTGTCACTCCGCAGCGCTTCGGTGCTGGGGAGGGCAGCAGTGATTGCCTGCTTGGCACGGCACCGCAGATCAGCTCCAGTATATATACTAACCTTTAGTAACTAACTAACTCAGTATATATACTAACCTTTAGAAAGCAACATTATATATGAGGTCTGAACTCTGTGATGGCCTGCTGATAATAGCTGTCAGTATACAGACAAAGAAAATAGGAGAAAAACAACAAGAAAGGCAAGAGTTTAGGTAAATAAGGTCCTCTATAAATGCAGTATATTACTGTAATAATTGCTGTATAACATATGCACAAAGATATGCACAGTAACCTCATATGCACATTACTGCGGTTGAAAAGGTGCCATAGGAGAAGGAAATACGAACATTGACACTGACTTTGGAGCTTCAATTTAGTGCTATTGTGCATAAATACGATACATGTTTTTACTTCACCACGCGCAGAGAATGAGTGCAACTCAATTAATGAGTTTTTCAGTATTCTTTTCTTGTTGTTCTTTATGTGGTCTCATGCTTTATTTGCAACCTGTTATTCAGACCTATTGGGAAAGCAATTATGAGTGTTTTCACTAGTATTTCTACAATATTCATCACTACGATATCTTCCTACATCTAAAGCATTAATAACTTGATTTTCACAGTACCCATGTGGTACCATCCTCACTTAATAAAGGGAGATCTGAAATGCCGAGATTAAAGTGAAAATATTCCCTAAATTGGGGACTACTTGTATAATGATTGATATATTCAAAGCATAGTCCCTATGAAAGGCTGAGCAAATACGTACAGCTGGGAAAGTAATCACACATACTGTGATACTGTGATCTAACCCTTTTCCACTGTCCTTAACTTTTTGCAACTTTTGGAGGCAGGATCTGACAGATTTTTAATCCATCCAGTGCTGCTTCTTATTTTCTAAATTCATTTGTATTTGAAAATGCCAGTGCTCATAGAGCTCAAACAACTTATCCGAGTGGATACCCCAAGAATAAGAAACATATAAAAGTGACTATCCTGGGATCAGATGGAGGATCTGCAGCTTGGGCAAAGATTATCTCCAGAGATTTCTAGCTTTGTGCAGTCCATTGCCTCTTTCAGTACCCAGCTTCTGCTGTAAACATGACAAGAACCCTATGGATAGAGGGTTCCTTTATTGTTCTTCAGAGCTGTGGATAAGGCGAGGGTTTTATGGCTGTTTTGCAATGCATATATATAATATGACTGAGCTAAGGTCGGCCTAAACTTATAACTTTTTGAAATTTAGGAGGATGTCCACAGAATCTGCAAAAAAAAACTGTACTGCAGACACTTAGAAGTTTCTAGGTCTCTGCTATAAAATATGCATCACTAGAATAGCTTACAAAATGCTTCAAGCAGAATATTATGTATTTTTCTCTGCCTCTTTCTCACCAGCAGCTACTTATTCTCCTAAAAAGATTCCAGAGGTAGATTTCTGCACCATTGACTAGAATTTGATAAGAATAAAAAGAATGGAAAATGGAGGCTTTTTAAGGCTAATACTCTTATTAACCAGCCGTCTTAAATAATGTCCCTAGGCTTTATAATAACATAATATAATAGTAAAATAATGTAAGAAATATCAATGAAGAGAATCAAAAGAAAAGATTGTTTTTGCTTATTTGTTTTGGATGAATGTCTGGCCTTATCACTCTGGAGATATTGCGGGTTTAAAGCATGTGCTTCAGAGTCTTCCATCAGTATTCAAAGGCCTAAATAAAATACAGCATGAGCACATGCACTCAAGATATTTCAGTTTCGGCATCCTTCCAAGCCAGGCTCCTGACCCTTCTGTTTCCCTTTTAAGGCTGTTGCTTATATGTTAACTTGCAAGGATTTTAAGAGCTCAGACCATGAAGAAGTGGACCTTTGATAGACTTAGTAAAAGTCTAGGAAGTAGCAGATACTACTGACTTAGAGAATTTGGTAAAAACATTGAGTTCAAGCATTTTAGAGCTCTTTAAGTACAAAGACTTGCTGTATTAAAATATAGATGCCATCATGTAAATTATTATTACAGTAGTAATATACTGTTTCTTATTTTCTGCGTGCACATTTCCTATACAAATGGTTTGAGCTACTGTTCTTCCCACTGGACATTTCTGCCCACTGCCCTCATCCGTTCTCTGGAGGAAAAACTTGTTAAGTATAGGTTAGTTGAAGAAGGCTTAAAGATTATGAGCTGGGTAATGCTGAGGGAAAGGACCCCGTTTTTGTCATGAAGCCTGCACACTTGGGTTCTTTGGAACCTTATTCTGTACCTCCTTCTCCTGGAATAACTGAGAATAGATAATAACAACTATTCCTTTTTTTTTTTCCCCTCTGTATCTGGCCAGGACATCAAAGCACAGGGTACATCCATATCTTCTATGGCCTCCTGCAGCATTTATTCTCACTATGGTTATATATAAATATTTTTTAGATGGTCCTATTTTTCAGGCAGCTGCCAATCAATTACATGGCAGGGTTGGTCCCAGAGAATTTTGTATCTCTCTTCTGCATTCTGTTTGCTTTCAGCAGTACTATGGGATATTGATTTAAATATTATACATCTGAGAAGCTGCTGCTTTCCCTCCATACGTGCTTCATCAAACCACTAACTGAGAAGGAACACCCAGTTACATAGAGCTGAATTCACTGAAAGAGGAGGCTGAGTTCTATCAGTGAACTGGTTTTTCCTTCTCTGGCAGCAATTTGATTCTCAAGCATGATGTAATATACTTTTTTAGATGTGACTTTTTTTCTGAAATATATTACTAGGCAGCTAATATCTTAAATGAGGGGGAATTTTAGTTAGGATTGGCTAATATGCTTGATACATGGTTTGCATTTTTATATTGCAAGAGAAATATTTTGAAATGCTCTGAGATCTGATTCAGATGTATTTAAAATAAGGGAAAATTAACGACAACATAAATTTCAGCAAATGCTTACTATACACTTGCATTCAATACAAACTTGTTTTATATCCCAATGTTCTAAATACTGCTCAGGAAGTATTAATTCAGACAAGATGTGGGGATAGTTGAATCCACACTCAGTCTTAGAAAGGAAAAAGAAATGTTCTAGAATTTCTTGAAGAAATTAGATAAAGTGATTTATTAAAGAGTTTGAAGCCACTTAATATATACAGTCCAGAGAAAGGGTAAGTTACTGAAGATAAGAGCACTCAGGATATTGCATAATGATTTAAATAATATAAAGAATATTATATAATGATGTGAGTGAATGGGAACTCAGACGATGTAAACTAAATAATGACAGCAATAAAGTCGAGAACCGCGAATACCACCCCTAGCACTCCTAGAAGACTACTCAGGACTAGGTGACTAAGTCCAGCTCAGGGCCAGCTGGGTGAGGGAGCTTTGGAGCTCTGCCAGATTTACTATATATTCTTTGTCATGTTTGGATTGAGTGATTCTGTTTTTTAGCTTTGGGAAAAAAGTTAAAATGCTGGTGGCCATATTCTACTAGTTGAAAATGAGGGTACAAGTGAATTGGATTTTCAGACCAGAAAAATCATACGAAGTTACTTAAAACTAGAAAGTAGAAGTATGGTCAGATTATGACATTTCTTGGAATTTTATATTGTATTTTTTCCCTCCCATTTATAGTTTATATTTTTATTATGCTGCAATAAGGTAAGTATTTAAATTGCAAAGAAATAACAAGGCAAGTCGGATATAATCTGTATAACAGTATCTGGAAACTGATATTCATTTCTGTACATCGTGCTGCTAGGAAGCTGTTAACTTTTAAGAGGTAACTTCAAAGATGAAAAAATCATCAGGAAAGAATGGGCAATGAATGAAAAGAATCATGAAAAGAATTCTAGTATGGCTTGGCACAGCAAGCAAATTGATTTGAAAGGTGCAACAAATGCTTTAAAGGCTTGAGGCACCAAATATTTATGGTCTATTGAGGTAAAACTAGGAATACTGAGATGACATTATGAAAAGTATGCCTTGAAATTAGCATGGGGGGACTTTTTAATGCAAAATCTCCACAGATATGGAAAAGTCATCATAGGACACTACTTGTTTGCATACAGCATATGAAAAAGTTTCTGTAGAGGTTATAAGCTGCATTTCCTAAGCCTCTTGATAGAAAATCATGAGACAAGAGCTTAAACATATAGTTGGAGCTCCTTTGCTGAAATGTTTGAGTAGACTAATTCTTATAAATCCTTTTGCTTCATTGTTTTTTTTTTTCCTACTCACAATGTCTTACTCTGTTTTCTCTGCTTCTAATATTAGATTTAGGCCCGATTACATTCCAAGTGTTTACTGAAACATTTATGCCAAAAGCAAAAGCCAAGTTTTGTTGCTAAAAGAGAGAAATTTCATGAAATGACACATTTTCTTCTTTTGCTTGCAGTTTTGGTACTGGAAAATCTATCCATACCACTTCTAAAAATGGACTTAATCATAGGGCTTGCCTGCTGAATTGCTTGACTGGAAACCCAAAGCCACAAGTAGATAGTTGGCTTGAGTTCTCCCATATACAGTGGTAGGACAAAATTCAGATTTAGATCATATGTTTATTTT
>JAVCKT010012378.1:9373-20980 GCA_032273925.1 Rhynchotus rufescens | reverse complement strand
ACAGTTCACACTTAAACAGCAGTAGGTAGGATAGCTCTTGACACTGTAATTAGAATGCTTTTGGTGGAAAAACTATCAAACAAATCAAAAAAGCTACTTTCATTAAAAATAAAAGTAAAAAATAAAATTGTCTTTCTAATCTGGGAACTGTGGTTAGTTTGTTTATTTGGGGATTTTTACTCCAAGAAAAAATAGTGGTTATAAAATTTGATATCATCATAAAAACAATCTGCCATAATATCTAATGAATATGAACATACAATTTTTTTTTTTTTTTTTTGCTCTTCCAGAGCATATACCAAGTGCCATTTCAAAGCACTTAACAAATACTGCACTGCAAGCCCTACAACAACCCAGTTTGCAGCACTGCCTGTTACCAGCCAATTTAACTGCTAGGAAAATTGTTTCAGGCAAGGAGATGCAGCAACTTAGGAGGACAGGGCTCATTAGCACTTCAAAAGAGTAAGCAAGTCCGTGTTTTGTCAACTTTTTCAGACCCAAAAATTGGTAACATGTGGACAAAATCCAGGCACCTATTTCTATAGTCTCGTGGGCGCTTAATGGCATCTGCAATGACATTGTCCAAGGTCTGCCGAGTTGCGAGGGTAATAGGAAGTCCAGCCTTAAATGGTGCACTTAAACACCTCACTCCAGCTAATGTGGGATTTAAGGGTTTATTCTGGAAATTCAGCTCCGCTGTTCTCCCACCTGCAGGTAATGCTGCAGAAACACGTGGGATCCTTCACACCCCTGTGGAAATCTCCTCATTGCCGGTGGACTGAAGCCCACTCGAAGGGCTGACCTCTGTTAGCCGAAATGCCAAACTGCCATAAATTTACCTGCTCTTTTCTCTCCCTCCAAACCTGCAGCAGTTCCTGACCTAGAACCTATCTTCGGTTGAGAGAGAATGAATTTCAACCAAAACACAGGAAAATTTCTCTCTTTTCCCCCTCGCTCTCCTGTGCATGCATTCCACTTGCAAGCATCTGCTAAAGACAGCCTGAAAACAGGAGCTACAGACTGCACAAGCACCTGACAGATGAATTTTGTAGTGTTAGCAAGAACACCAGCCTATTTTTTTTAACAAGTACCACACGCCCAGTTAACGCTTATCAAGTGATTTAGCCCACTAATGGGACCTTATTTACTTACACCTCCTAAAACCACTTATCTCGCTTCAAATTTTTCAGGCACCAAATGGCTGAAAATAACTCTAATAAAAGTTTTCAAGAACGCACATAAGCATGAGATAGCTGATACTCATCAAATAAATGTTGACTACCTTAAGCCTAAAAATACATCACTGTGAGAGACACCAGTGTAGCTTACTGCATAAAACATGAGTACATTGCTCCCTTAACAGAATGAACAAAGTTAGTACCTTTACTTTGTAGATCCATCTCTTTAAAGACTTAGTATTTTTTTTCATTTTTTAGAATTTTTAATCAAATATCTATTATTTAAGCAAAAGCATAGACCCTTTCCCTCCCTCTAAGACAGCCAATACCGACTATGTATGAATAGATGAAATACTGTTACTAAAATCACATGTTGCATTGCAAAATGAGCAATGGGAATCACGTGCAAGATGCTGCACATATGCATAAAAATATTTAGTCATTGCTTGAAAGACAGATAAGCCGATACTTCCATTTCATTCTAAGTCTCCCGGGACAGAGGACTGCTAACACATTGCTCAAATCCTATGCAAGGCCTGGGGCTTGAGCTTGCTTTTTGCAAGGTAGTAGATCTCACTCCAAATAAGTCACTCCTGTAGAACAGTCCTTGTGCCACAGCTTGCCTGAGGGTGGTCTTGTTAACTCTGAGAAAGGAGATACTTCTGGTATGGAAATGCTTTGCTGTATCCATCACCGAGGAGCAAACCACAGCAAGCTCACAGAAAGAAAGTGGAAGAGATTTAAATAAGCTAGACATATTCCTGCTGATCAGAATCTTACCAAGCATGAGAGGAGATGGATACAGCGATAGAAGTTGGAATGCGGGTTGAAATTATATCTCTAAGGAGAAAATAATATTGAAATAGGCATCGTGTTCATAAACTTTGCATAAAATTCTACAAATTGTATCTACCAGATGATAATTCAAAAACAGAAGTGTTTTCAAGGAAAGAGTCAGTTATTTTCACACAGAATCTCTTGAAGTCTACAAGATGTTAAGATGAAAGGTATTTTACATAACTCCCACGTTCTCACAGAAATCCTTTCTTTGTAATTAAAGGAAAAGGGATCTGTTTAGTCAAGGAAAGTGCCAATGAAAGCCTCGGTGGTGCAGCCATATATGCTGATGCTGAGGAGAGAGGGAACAGCACTTGAGATTTTAGGTACCAGTTCTTTCTCAGTGCTTACTTCCAAGTCCGATCCTGCATTCACAGCCTATCACGTTCTCTTTAGTGACACCAGACATGCAAAACAAACAGTTCTTTGAGTTTGGGAGTCTGACCAAACTTTCACCTGCATTTGTTATCCCTTCCTATCTGCAGAGATACCTTTCACTCCTTATTTTAATTTCCTCCACAAGCTAGATATGGAAGATGACTTATTACATCCATACAATTCAACAAGCCATAGCCTTTTTTTTTTCTATTTGTACATTCTTTGTAAGCTTTCTGCTCTTATACAATATCTTTTTAGGTTGTCATGAAGACCAGAGCCTCTTTGTTTGCAATACAATTTCCAACTTCAGGAAATTTCAACCCTCCTCCAAGTCACACAAAGTTTAGTTGATTTGCCATTATCACTTAAATCCTTCATTTCTCTGTATTTGTTACAACAAAAACTCTCTAATGCCCTCACCTCCTTTCTGCTGCATGTGATCTTGACTTGGCTGGACAGAACTGGTAACAACCTATTCTTAAACATAATCCCAGAATCTGTATCTTAAATTTGATCCTTCTTTAGGAAACTGTACCCCCAGTACCTGTACTAAGCACCCATCCTTCTGCTATCCCCAGAAAATCTGAATTTACATCGTCTACCAACAGTTCTGTTTCCTCCCTTTTCTCTCCTACTCTTCTTGCAGTGCTACATAGTTTCTGAAACCCAATATGAAAGCTTCTCTTATCTTCACCATACCTATCTCATTACGACTCACAGGTATTATTTTTTCTCCTGATGCTCAGCATTTTACTCTCCGATGTTCTTTCAGACATTGTTACAACCTATTCATTTTGCTCTCTCTGTACATTTAAGAAATATTTTTATTAACCATGCTAAACTCAGCCCCAGGAAGCTACTAGCCCAGGTGCTCAAGTGGACTCCATCAATTTGGAGAGATTCTTATTTTGTGAATGCTTCCCAGCAGTCAGACATCCTCAGACCTTCCTCACAGCATCAATCCTTCAGCCATCTGCTCATCTTCATTATCTTGTCATGCCTTTGCCCTCCTTCTCTGGGGGCTGGATGAATTCCACTGAATATTATGTACATTGAAATAGCACTGACACTTGCCAGCCAGAAAACGTCCTCCGTGTTAAGGATGTTGCACCATTTTTAAGTAAAACAACGTTTTCAGAGAAGGCCTCGCAGTCAAAAAACTTCACTTCCCTAGTGGCCACAGATCCAAGTTAACAAGGCCGCTTTGCACTCTTTCCCAGTTGCTCTTATGCAATCCTATTACAGAGCAACACTGAGGCACAAAAATGAAGAAATACTGCAGTGACACTACTAAAGGAGTAAAGGGCAGATATGGAACAAGGTACTTCTCATAATTAACTAACTACAAGTAACATATTTGGTGTTGGAAGAAGATCTCACATCTTACTGATATGGTTACCTTCTTGGTTAGCATAATGTTAGTCTTCTACAGCTGATCTTAAAAAGATCTTACAACTTAGTACCCTAGCCATGTGGCATTTAGTCACCTTAAAGATGAGGCAGAGTGAGATACACAGACTGGTATTAAGCTACCCGAACCTTGCTTAATGTGAAGACTTCCTTAATCTGAACAGGTGCAGACGGACCACAGAAATGATTAAAAGTCCATATCTATCCGAAAAATAAATTGGAACAGACTACAAATTTTTAACTGGGAACAGGTTGACTACCAGATTCAAGAAGTCTACAGCTTCTGAGCTGTAGGGTAGAGAAGTTCTCTCATTTGCTCACAAATGTCCAAAGTTGGCAGCATGCAAATGCACGCGAGGAGGCACCTTTCATACAATTTATAACTAAACTGTGGAATCCACTACCACAATGTACTTTGGTGACTAAAGGAGGGCTGAGAGAAATTCCGGGAAGGAACATCGATTAGTGGTTATTAGATGTGGCCATCCAAATGACCTTCTTTGCCGCAGGAGCTCACTAAATCTCTCTGTTGAAAGCAGCAAGAGCCAAAAAGGGATGTGTCATTCCACCCTTGCACTGCTGAGTTATTTCTCTAAGAATCTAATTCTGGCACCTTTAAAGACAGGAGGCTGGTATAAACCAATTTGGCAGTTCTTATATTACATATTTTCACATCACTTTTTTTATGCTTTGATATGTAAATTATACCAGTTTACACTTCTTTTCTTGATGGTATTCTGCACATTAGTATGACAAAAAGGCCTGCACTTCTGAGAAGGTCATACTTGCAGTGCTTTGCACACTACTTTTAAAGCTAGCTTACTATTTACAGAGAATTCCACTTCAAATCTTTAATCTGCTAAAAAGCATACATCTAGCTATATAAAAATTGCTGGTAGCAAAACACAGTGCGCCAAACAAATATAAAGAAATGCCAGCATCTTGTCCTCAACTTGTTTGTAGTGATGCGTGGTTTCACTGCCACATAGCATCATCACTCTCACTTAATGAAAAGAGGAAGAAGGTTTCTTTCATCCCATCAATTCTCATCTTGAAAGGGTGAGGCAGGATCTATTCATCCACTAGCGCTCACAGAATCACAATTCCTCCTTCCAAGAAAAGGCAGGGAAAAAAGACTTGGTCAAATAGCAACATAACTAGTCACTTGCTCAGGTCTGGAGCTGCAGAATTGAAGCTCCACGTGTTAAGCATCACTGAAAAGCCTACCAGTCAATCGGCTTGCTCAAAGCAGGATCTTGAAGTGATTTGCTTTCAAGTTTTACAGGGAAAATATATAAAGCATTGTAGATCTCAATAGGAAAACAGGCATTTCATGAAAACGCACACACACTTAAATAAACTAACCAACATTTTAAGCATGCAAAGTTTGCTAAAAAGAATTTCAAATATCTGAAGCGGCATTACACATTTTTTCCCTTTGTTTTTAAAATGCTATAAGTTTTCTCCTTAACAGACAGCTTTTCTGACCTAGTGAAAGTGGTAGCACTATACATATGACCAGTTTCCATTTAGTGGAGCCATTTCTCTTTAAAGATGGGGATATTTGAATGCTGTCTCTATTTTGCATTACATTACACTAACCCTTTTGAATTACGTAGACATGGTGTTTATTAGTCACCTACTAAACGCTGTGTATTTCTGGTACATGGGCCCCATTTGCGATTCAGCCTCACTACACTGCAAAAGAAAGCTGAGCAAATTAGCACCATAGAGCAGCTACTAAGAAGCTGGAGAAAGTTTTAACAGCAGAGAGTTATTTCTCTGAGTTAATAGTGAGGGGCAGTTTTATATGCTACATTGCCATATTTGTTTCAGTGCTGGGAGATACAAACAGTGTTTAGATCTATGGGGCTATGTCAGCTTCACCACATAAAAAAGTGAGACCCTAAAGAGTTGCACACTTTTATAAGTTCTTGAGGAATACCTAGCAAGAAAATATGAGGTACCCTAGCCTTAAAAAAAAGAATTGTTCTCCAGCTAGTATTTCAAAAGGCAAGCATTTGTCTTTGTATTCACTCCTATCCCTGCAGCTATAATGAATTATTTAAGCAATACCTATACAGTACAGGATTTGTGCTTTTATTTTATTTATTTGTCTATTTTATCACAGGCCACTTGCAAGGGCAAGTGTGCTAAGTCAACACAGGTGTAAATCACTGCAGTTTTATTTTCATCGGTGGGACTAGGCAGAATGACACCCATCACAGACCTGACCCCATATATCTAGCAGAGAAGTGTTTTTATTGGGTTATCATTAATGGACTTATTTATTGCTTTTCCTTAAACGACAGAGTTGGCACTCCTTCCTCTGCCACTCTCTCCTCTAATTTCTTTTTAATAGCAGTATAAAAATGAGAAAATTTTCTGCACATCTCAACAATATCTAACTAATCTCCAGTTCGGCCCACATCTCTGGGAAGGACTCTCTCGGTAGGTCTAGCTCTGCAAAATATGCTGCAATGAAGAAATACTCACACTAGCTCCTGACATAGCTACCTTGCAGAGCACTTTGCTCTACAGATCCATCAGCTTGGCTACTAAAAGCAGCAAAGCTGCATCAGCGCTGCCTTTTGCCAGGGTTGACTGGGTCAGGAGAAGCACCCCACCAAGACGCCTACATGGTTTTTCTAGTTAGAAAGGTCATTGCTTCAGAGCTAGGTAGTGTCTTTCTCTCACTTTAAGACTTAGACCCTCTTCACAGAGGCCTCCACGCACAGTGCAGAGCGCTACATGTGTTAAGTTTCACTTAGAATATAACTCCACTTACAGACCAAGATCTCTGCTGCCTATACTTGACTCGAGCATGTTCTTCAACATCAACTCTCAGCAGGTAATAGAGAGTTTCAATAAATTTGATGCTGTCAAATTCCATGATAGAAAACTGATCACTTTTGAGAGACTTTCCATTAGTGATGAAGAAAAAATACAAGGCTGTGCTCCGCACTGGCAATTTGCACTGCACTGGGAGCAAAGCAGAGGGAAAGCTAACTAGATTGCCTAGGTGGCCGGTTTCCAAGTTAAAAGGTAATCCGTGAGCAATGGTGTTGGCTCCTATCAATACTTTCTTGGCACTAAAAATACACAGGCAGGAGACAGGGCTCATGTCCAAAGCGTTTCTGTATTTCAGGTAATGTTTGCTGGCATAAAGAGCTCTTGAAAACATAACTAGCTATTACTGTTTATAGAAGCGCTAAGAACACGGCAGTCACAAATATATACAAAACAACACTAACAATCTATGTTGTCCTGCATACCAGGAGTTGGAAGACGCTATCAGAAAGGGAACCCTGTCTCCATCCAGACTAAGCATTCTGATCCCATCCCATCTTGTTCAGGATTTCCAGTAATGTTAAGGTGGGACCCATAGCATCGCTGCTCATCTGAAGTACACCACAGATCTCATTTTTAACTTCCTATATATTTTAAGGAAAGGTCAGAACAGCTCTAGTCATTGTACCAGTGAAGTGCCTTTAAGTGTTACAAGCAAGTGAAGGTGCAAGAAAAAGGGCAGAAAAACACCGGTGCCTATCAATCCCATGCTCTCCATTTGATGCCATCTCACAAAATGTGGAGCAAAGCTCGAATTCTAGTTATTTAGGAGCCTGAATCCAGAATTTTTTGACATTTGGAGAGCAGAATCAGGTCATGATCACTGCAAGATGAAAAGGCAGAAGAGCAGAAATGTTGAATCTTTGCCCTAGACAACGTTTCTCCTGCTGTCAGGAAAACAAATGTAGTACTAGCAGACTACTAATATTAAGCCTGTGTTTTGCAGGCTCTGAGTTCAGATGTAGATACACAAGTATCTGTATATTTTATGACAGTGCTTTGACCGAATACCACTGAGTGCTTCAAACCAACGTTCAGAGGAATTCGAGTTCAGCTATTCTGCAGCTCACACAGCATAAGATTAAAACTAGATTTAGAGCAAGATCCCAAGGGCTACAAGGAAAGGAGGCTTGCATGCTGCTGCTATGACTAATACAGTCATAGTTTATTAATGCAGACAGTAATCCATAAAGAAATGTCATTAATTCTCACGTGTAATATCAGTTTCTAATTTGAGGAATTGTACCCAATTATCTGTAGCTTAGTTATTCAGATTTATAACCTGGCAGTTCAGAACAAGAAAGTGCTGATTTCTTTGCCATTACCTGAGAAGTCTGAAAAATACTTATTCCTTATAAGGGCAGCATGCATATTTCTCAAGTCTTTTTGCTGTTCTGGATTTATAATTCAGTTCTCCATGGGAGCCACTAAAAAGCCATTCGGTAACTCTTACTGCAGAACTTACTGAGATTTACATACATACATATATATTTATATATATAAGGGGTTTTATCTGTGAAAGGACATTTTGTTTCAGCAGGAATCTTAGACTTGAGAATACCTGAGACCAGACTGTCCTTTTAAGCAACTAAGGAGGCATCAACATAATACATCAGCAAGGTTGGCAGCTCTTGCTGCTTTTAAGGATTATTTTTCAAAAATGCCCATTGCCACTTTAGACATCCTAAAGCTCCTCACAGAAGTGGCTAAAGAACTGGACCCTTTAAACAAAAATATAAGTCATCCCTCATAGCAAACACTCATTGCTGATCTCAGCTGCAAGGCTTCCTCAGCCTCCTAAGCAGGCAAGCATGAAGATTTCAGGTAAACATAATCATGCTATTTGTGGAAAGTGTGAGATGAAAAAGAGCTAGGGTAATGAAGCATAGACAGAGCAATTCAGCTTCCTTGCCTATTTAGGTAGATCGTCTTTCTCTAATTGTTTTTCTCCCTGGAGGTACAAACTCAGAGTATTTTGATACCATAAAGTTAAGCTTTATTATTGCAGCTTTCAGTTCTTTCATGAAGAAATATGTACTGTATTATAGAAGCACCCAGTAGCATCGCCATAGATAAGGATGTGTCAGCAATTGTGCTACAGACCTCTATTTTATTATATAGGCTTCTAAATGCAGATGTAAAAGCTATTATTAGGCTAAAATTAGGCAAAATGTGCATGGCTAGAATCCTATCAGCTTGTTGGAAAAAAAACGGCCTAGGCACATTCTTCAGTGACTGTGGATGACAGCAGTCCTTAAAGAAAAAAGCAGATAAATAAAACTTAAAGGCATTGTCTTGCAAGTGCATGAGTAGTATTGTCCCTAGTGACTTCTGCCATTTCCTTCGATATGAAATTATTATTTTTAAGCATAACAAAAGATCTAAATTTTAATGGGTTTCATCCAAAAGAATGGCAAATCCAATTCAGCAAAGCATCTACTTATCTCATTAACACATACATATGCAAACAATTCATTTAAGACCATTAAGACAGGAAGACTCACTGTCTTTCAGGACTTTCTGCAAAAGAAACTAAAATGCCAGCATACTTTAAAATTCAGGCAGAAAATCAAAGACGAAATATTTGTGCTCCACAGAAATACTGCATTCTCTTCTACTGTATTTCATTCTTAAAAAAAAAAAACCCACAAACAAACAACAACAAAAAGACCTCTGCTGTATTTCATGGTAAAAACTATCAAGTTTAATAACTCGAGATTGTATAACTACTCCTTAGGCAGACAACAAATCGCTGAAGAAAGTTTATTCTAAACAGTAAGGTCAGCAAGCACACATTTATATTCAGATATTGGGTATACACTGACATCCAAAATTATATCTGCATGCAAACAATGCAAGACATCAGTAAAGTAATGAACTTCAAAGTAGCAGAGAAGAAAGCAAGCACCAATGTTAGATACAACAACTGATAGGAAAGCAAACTAATAAGGGAGTAGTAAAACCAAACTCTTATCTTGTCTGCTTTTGAGTACATCTCACAATGTTTCCCAAGCTATTTGATAGCACTGCCCAGATTTCACAGACAGGGGAAGCAAGGCATATAGAGATGAAAAGATTTAGCCAAGGTAATTCGTCAGGCCAGTGACAGAGCTTGCTCTACAGACTTGGTACCACATCGCTTACCATGCATATTATACTTATTTTATGAAAGGGATACGCAGCACAACTCAACCACCAGGAAATTGCAAGAGGTGAAGCACGGTACCCTGCTCTTCTGCCATTAGGTGTCCTAGGTGGGACTGTCCCTTCACTAAAGCAGGCGCCTCCGGGCTGGCTTGGTCCCAGTTGTGTCCTGAAGGGCACCGGGATGCCAGGGCTTGCCTATTCACGTGCAGTTTGGGGCAGAACTAGGGGAGGGAGCAGAGCTGGGGGCATGCATGAGAAGGGAAATGCTGGGCTAGGCTTCTGGGGGGAACATGTGAACGGTGCATTAAAGATAAAAGATATGGGTCTACGTACAACTAACCAAAGGCTGAAGGAAAATGAGATCAAGAGCTGCTAGAAAGGTGGGTATGGACCGAGATGGTGTGGTGTAAGCAGACAGCTGGAAGGTGCATTTTTACCGAGCTCTAGAGACGGATACAAGGAAATAGCAGTAGGAATACGTATGGTTATATCAAAATGTTAGCAAACACTGTTATTTAGAGGACGGCACTAGTGACTCTGGAGGAGCATAAAGCCTGGGCTCCCGAGTGCGCAGCAGAGGGAATCCTCAGGGAGAGCGGCTCCTGGAAGCGAGGATGATGAGAGAGGGGCTCATTAGCTCGGCACTGGCAAGGCGGCTGCTCTAACGGGCCAACCATTTCCTGCAACTACACAACCCTAGATAAGGGAATAATTCTGCTCATTCTCTTCAAAGCCGCTGCGCCTTGGGAAAGATAGGTGGTGTTTATTTTTTGAAAAAGGCTCAAGTGGAAAGGCTTGAGAAACACAGAAGGCGGCATTAAACGCTCGCGGGAAAGAACAGATCAAAAGAAATTGTTTCACTGGTCATAAGCTCAAATTGCTGGCCAAATCTGAGGCCCACATTAGTGAAAGGGTGCCCAATAGTGAATAGGTTAGGGTAGAGAACTCAGCATTATAGTCTGCTTGAATAGGATATGATGTATAGTCCCAACTATATTGCCCACCAACATTTTGTTGTTTAACACTGTACTGGTCTAGCAAAAACATTCTGTTACACACAACACAATGATCTTTCAGCTTATATAAATGTTAAGCACCTGGAAAAATAAGCAAAATCCACAAAGAGATAAGAAATGTATTTCAAGAGGGAAAAAAAATAACCTTTGGGGTTTGCCTGTGTTTTTTGGATTTTTTCTCTCCAACTAATCTTGCTCAGTAATTAACTTGATTCTTACAAACTGTACAATAAAGCTCTCAGTTTGCAGAATTATATTCAACAAAGGTGTCTGCAGACTGCAGAGTCAAGATTTCTGCTTTTTATGATTTTTTATTTTAATTTTTCCCTTTCCCATTTCCTTTCTCTCGCAGCATTTCATTCACAACCATAAACAGACAAGGCATTCATAAGGCCAAAAAAAAACCAAACAAAACAACAACAAACTCCATTTCTTAAACATTCAAATACCTATATGGATGGGTGGGCCAGAAATAAACCAACATGCTCTGCTGTGAGTAGTTTCTTCCAAAATGATAAAACTCTTGATTTATGGTTTGCTGAGATTTGTGACTATGAATGTAGAGATCGTTGTCATTTCATTCATCAGTCATTTTTAATCCAACAATAAGTATTGCCTTTGAACCAATGTGATTCCTTTCTATATTATTCTATTCACTTTCTGAATGGGTCCCCATAGCATTCTAATATACCAAGAGAAATTTTTGCCATCTTCTCTCTGTACCACCACCTTCTCCCTCAAAAGTCTTTTTAATTTTTAGAACTAAAAAAGAATTATGAAAATGATATGAT